>DWME01005511.1:0-14796 GCA_018244795.1 Parelbella ahira ahira | reverse complement strand
CAATTTCAAATTAACACCAACTGAATGATGTCAAACACTACAGATGTTGCGATGGGCCAATTATATCGACGACGCCAGCGATATCTAGCATTGCATTTAAATGGCCCGGAGCGAAAGGGTTAAAGTGGCGTCGAGTCTATTTTCGAACTGCCCCCCTTGACAATCAAATTGTCCCCAAGTAGGGCGTGGGCCCCACGTTGAGAAACACTGCTCTAGACTATATCAAAAACTGGACAAATAGCATAAGGATATATCAGGGATTAGTTTAGACAATATAGTAGAAATAGATGTTGCAGTATTGCTGTGCCAAATTTGGTATTTCAAAATCTATGCTATTGTGTACACCATTTTTATACAGTCTATGCAAGTACATGGTTTTTTTTTGTATTTCGAGGAAATAAGCTCTTCATATTATTCCATATAAATAATGGAACAACGGAGCCAGTGTCTGAAAATGGGAGATGCTTTTGAAAAATGACTATAAGAGGTCGTTATTAATGCAATAAAATCCAAAATTCATGTGTTTGTTTGTGTGTTTATACATGCTTGTCTGAGAAACAGTTTAACTGATGTTAGCTTCACTTAATGTTTAGTGTTTGATTTAATTAATACAGTCATTTTACAATTTAAACAAAATGCCAATTAAAAAACAAAAAATCTCAAACTTTTATTGAAACAAAATATACTTTTCAGTAGATAGGTTAAAACTTTGGTTATAATCTGTAAATATATGAAAATTGAATGTTGAAATAACCAATTCACAATTGTTTTGACTGGTAATGGCCATGATGGTAATGAAGAATAATAAAATAGCATATAGTAAGGAAGAATAATTAAACTTTCCCTCACCCATCACTGGTTGCCACATATACATTTTATGTAACAGTACTGTAAAATGTTTTGTGAAATAAATTGAAAAATGCTGTGTTTTTATGCATGTGAAGTATTATATAGTACTAATAAACTGTTTTTATGTTTATTTTTAGGCATCCCTAACAAACGCTCAAAACAAGAGACAGAGGCGTGACCGGGAACGTACAGAGAGGGAACAGTTGTTGAGCAGACGTTTTGGGAATGATCACACAGAAATCACGGTCGACTTTCTGGCGCAAGAACAAGGTTCTCTGCAAAACTCTCACAGGAATGTGGATGAAATGATACATACAGGTATGTAAATCACTGCATATGAGAAATATATTAGGATTTCCTTTTTTGTACATTTGTGCCCATCAGTGGGTAACACTGTCAAGGTCTGGGTATGGTTTCCATAAGACACAACACATACAAGTTACTAGCGTTTTGGCATTAAATGCAATAGTATGACAAATAATTTCATATCAGATATTGATTCAGTTCTGAGTTTAGAGACTTTAGAGTCTCTCACTCTAAACTCAGAACTGAAGTAAAGATTGTTGATTGATTAAGTTTAGATTGATAGCAAAGATCAGTTTGGTGTTTGAGAGAAAATGTGTTCATGTGTATATTTATTTTTTCCCTTTAAATGTCTATACATCTCTAACATGATGACTATGAATACATAAAAGTTAATGTCATAATCAAAGTATTAATTTATTACTTTATTAAAATTGTAGTAACATTTTATATTTATTATTAGAAGTAAAGTCCATTCAATCTTCGATGATTTTTAATGATTTAATCCCATACTTAAATACAAAAATATAAGGACAATAATAATAATGTATGCCATAATTAAGTAAAATAATGTTCAGATTGAAAGAATGCCTGACGAACGAATGATGAAGTGGATATACAATGTGAATGTTGATCGATGTAGGTGCCGAGGGAGACCAAGGCTCTCCTATCTTGACCAAATAAGTCATGTTCTGACTGATGGGGGCGTTAGAAGTCTCCAAAACCGGTGTGTATGTATGGAGAGATTGATTAATGTGGAAGAAGCACGGCAGGTATGTAAGGATAAGGATATTTGGCACTCCATGCTACCTGCCTAGCCCGTAAGAGACCTGGCATGTAGATATGTATGTATATATGTATTATGTTCAGATTTTTAACAATGTCTAAATTAAAATAGTGTGATATTTAAACATCGAAAGGACATGTAATATAAATTGTGTAGCATGCAGTTTCATGTATAAACATATGAACGTGTTTTTTTGTGCGTGTACATTGAAAAAATTGTAAATTTAACAAAATTACTAAAAATACAAATGAAATCCCTACATCAAAAGTACTATGTATGTAACTATTTTACATATGAAATGTAACATTACAATGCGGTAGATGCCACGCGTGCCCGTTGTGGTTTTAAGCAAATGATGATAAAGTAAAATGATAGTCCAATTTAAAAAAATGCGCTTGGAAATATTACTTTCAATTATTTTTTTAAATTATATTAGGATTTATGTGTATATGCAAAATATTCGCTTATAAAATCTGGTTGGGAAAGTACACATTATTAGGTGTCTCTGGACTCGCTAGGCTAGGTCCCTTACGATGCCTGCTCCAGAGTCCTCTAGTCATCTCTATATTTACAAACCTGACGTGCGTCTTCTATATTTATAATTTTCTTCATGCACGTTTGTGCGAATTATTTTATTTGTGTCAGTGATCAATTGAAACATATTTCCAAATTAGAATTGTTTCAGGGAATTCACATGAGACTGAACTGTACCAACAGTTAGTGAAATGTATCTCTTAACTGGTCGCTGTTATACAGAGATTACTAGAATTCAAGTTCATGTTAAATGAATAATTAATGCAATATTTAATAGAATTTATTAAGTCTTGAATTGAATGGGTCATTTTTTGTTAGCGTGTTCCCACGGAGTACATACTTTGTCTAGATCGTTGGACGTACACGTTGAACAATCTATTTAAACGCATTGTATTTATTAATGTTATTACCAGCTAAGAATGGTTTTTATGATATTTAATATTCTCAATCTAACGACATTTGCAACATTTTGTAAGATTTTTACAACTCTGTGAATTTTAATCGCTTACGTGATTATTTTATGAGCATAATTGACCCGTACGTACACTGTAATTAGAAGCTAAATATTCTAAATTTGAAAAGTCAGTTCCAAGTTAATACCAGTTTCATATTTTAAAAGTTGGAATTCTTTTTTTTTTATTGCAAATTTAATTAATTTCTTTAAATTTTATGCGTCTTGGATCAACACATGTATGTACATAATATGTAGATGCAGTATTAGTGTAGGTGTATAATGGCATAGTTAGCGGCGGTGTTGGGATGTCAGTCAGGCCGGAGCCAGTCAGTCATCGTTCTAACGCGAAGGCAACGCTGTGTGCACATTCTCACCTACTTCGATAATATAGTCTCAAGGTGATCATATATATTCATAATTCGATATATTCCTGCGCTTCGGTGTTGGAGATGTACACGTCTTAGGTAAGTTATGTCGATTTTACTAAATGAAGCATTAAAAGATTAACCGAACTATCAAAAACACTTTAAATGTAAGTGAAAAATATGTTATAGGTTATATTTCTGTGAAGTGACAATCATAATAAATCTTCATTATCATTTTGCGATGTTCTTTAATAATTTAATGTATGCAGCTATGTTGCAAGCAGGCAAGTAAAGTTATTTTGTTAATTAGTTTTTTCAAAATACTCGATGTTTTATCTTTATATTCGGATGATACCAGAATATATTTCGTAATCAGACTTAGATATCAAAATGGTGTCTACGTTGACACCATATATTTCGTAATCAGACTTAGATATCAAAATGGTGTCAACGTATTCATAATTTTGATAAATAAATTCACGCTAAATATTTTCGTTGTGTACTTACCACATTGTTTGCTGTTGTTTGTCGGCCGGTGTATATAAACTGGAACTCCAATCACATGGACACCTTAGTTCGAGCACTGAGTAAATTCCAAAAAATTCCAAAAACTGATAAATTAAACTCACTATAATGAGTTAAGTTCGCCATAAGCAGATTGTCTGTGTAAACTACGCATCACAACAGTCGAATAGCATTTAATGTTCAGTTCGTAAGACAAGCTTTGCGAGTGTGTCGGCCGGCGACGCCAGCCGCCCGCCATTACCATGTCGCAGGCCTCGACCGCAGACACCGCCCCGAGTGCAGCGCGGCTGCGGCCTGCGCTCGTCACAGGCGGAGCTATAATATAATATAATTATAGAAAACCATGACATACACTGACTGTTCTACAATTAATCAATTAATACCTTAGCGATCATTATTTAGCCAATAATATGTATTGCTGTACCGGCATATGCCTTGCTATATCTGTTCAGTTATTTTGACGATGCAAGTAAGACATATTGTATGTATATTATAGCAACATGTGCGCTCTTTTGCAGTTTATTCTAAAAATGTGTCGTAATATATCGTAATATGCCTTGCTATAATATAGGTGTATTATACACTCAGCTGTGACGACCTCTAGATGTGTGAATTGGAAAAAACATCGGCCATATAACAGCGGAAGAAGACACGGAGGGTCAGGGTTTTGTTGACAGTGTTTACTGTCTGTTTCGTCCGTACATAATATATTGTTAAGGCATAGAAACATTCTATTGGAATTGGAACAAGAGAATGAGTAGCTCAGGATGTGATGATAAAAATAAATTGCACATCTTTTATTAGAGTTGTTCTGAGCGCAGTGCCCTTAATATCACGGCCACCGAGGTGCCCCACTATGCCATTTAATTGCATAAACAACTATACAAGTATATAAAGTTAGCTTGAGCTTTTTATGAAACTATCTGAAGAATTATCTATGAATTATTTATCTGCCGAAGAACCGATAACCGGTGGAGTAGGCGAGTTCTGGAGTGGAAACCGCGGCTCGGCTAACGTAGTGTAGGTTGTCTACCGGTCCGGTGGGATGACGATCTGCGAAAGGCTGCAGGCCGACGCTGGATGCGACAAGCCGAGGACAGAGCGCGATGGCGCTCATTGGGGGAGGCCTATGTCCAGCAGTGGACTGAGAACAATAAACGCTGATGACGATGATGATCTGAAGAGTGAAAGTGTGAATTTGGTGAATTAAAATTTACATGCAAACGTTATGGATATATCGTCACGTCAGGTCCGTTACGAGGTAAACACATAGAACAGAGTGCTAAGTATCTCTATCTTTGTAGACCTGACATTGAAACTTATCGTTTATTTTGTAAGTTACTATAAACTAACGACGATTACTAAAGTTCTGTGTATTAACTCATAGTCTGTACTATTTTTAAAATAACACAGAATTGGTAATTAGAAAACAAAGCTAACCTTGACGATGTAGACGCCTCCTTCCTGTTATTCTGCCTCATAATAGGTACAAAACAATAGCGGCTTGATTCTTAGCAGCAGAATAAGGTCGTCTTGCTGCTTCTGATAGACGAGTCTACCCTTAAGGATCTAGTCTTTCACCATTGTCTTTTTGTCCTGCATTTTTTGTATTGTAGTTTCAAATATTTATAGATATTAACTCTCAAGACAATAAATTACCTATATGGGACATGAATATAAATTATATTCATAAATACATTCGTTATCTGTACTCCTCTAACGCATTTGTTGGTAATTAAAAAGTAATATGCTATGGTATAATAATAAGCTATCGAACTGAAGGTACAATGATGCCGGTAAGGCGAGGTGTGGCAATCATTTCTGCCACTTTACTGTGACCTTGAGTATGATAAATGAGTGACACAGAACCAATGTCAGATTAAAGTTGTTATGTTAATTATATGCCGTAACGTAGGTAGGTACTTTGAAACATATTTGTCGATGATAACAACAATAGATTTGTAACAAATTACGTAAATTACCCCGAATGGGTAGGCAGAATGTAGTACTACCACATTTCACCTCTTATGTTATACGCCCCGTAGAATAGGCGGTGAGGCTATGGCCATGCACCGGGCACAGATCCAGACTTAGAAAATCTAATTTGGAAGTACCCGACCCGGGATTTGAACCTATCGACAGTCATACTTGCAGCCACTTGACCACCGAGCCAGTCTTATGACTTTTTTCAGTTTTTATAAGTACCTATATAATATTTCTATATTTCATTCTTCATATAGGTATATTTTTCTAATACTCCGCTACGTAATTCATCTATTCTATAATCATCGATCAGAAAAGCATAACAAATAAATAAGACGTTTTTTCATGTTTTATCGGACATGCAATATGCGTCACTAATAGCATTTACGAACATGGTACTTTCTTAGAGACAGAACTCGCACGTTTCACCTGTAGGTGAAATGTGGGAGTGTACTACATTCCTCTGCCTACCTGTTCGAGTATTACAGGCGCGATGTTACGTTCACGTTACTAATAAAACCTGTCGACAAACGATCAGTGTAAGGTGGTACGACGCAAATTAACAATTAATTTAAAGTGACGTCAAAAATGGTGCGTTCCTCTGGTTTCTGCAAACATTTGTTAACGAGGGAAAGGTCACAGAGTGCATGTCTGTTATGAAATTCGATATAACAATCAGTTTCTCACACTAAGGTCGGTTTCTAATATGCTTCAGTAAACCATAATGGTAGTGACCCAGAGTAATCCACATGTTTTATAAAAACTCACTACCGAACTTTTCAACAGACAGATATTAAATAAATTGCCATCAAGAGTCCCATTGGCCACTGTAGTTGGTCAATATAAAATACTTTAGTTTGAAACAAAAAGTAGGTACTCGTATAATGTCTTCTTTTTTCGTATCCTTGTTGATACGAGGCGCGTTTTACGTTGTTATAATTATGTTAAACTAAATATGTTTATTGATCGTTAGAAGTTTACATATAAATAATTCCCCGCTACCAAAAAATATAGGTTCATAATTCCATTTAGAGAACAAACTAAAAATTTGACGAATAAATCATTTTATAATTCTTCTTGTAATGTATTAATACGTTATTGAACTGGTGTGCTATTTGAATATTATTTTACAAATTCTTTGCTAACTAGTATTAGCTGCGATACATTAGGAGGCTTTTAGTTATAACTGGTAGATAAAGTGAGAGGCGGCGTGGCCGTGAACTGAGACCGCGGTAAAAATGGATCTGTCTACAAACTATGTGAATATAACTCGTGCGGCTTGCAGCTATGGCATGAAATCTGTTAAATTATACATTTAAATATTGTGTTAATATTTTCTTATTATATTATTACGCCAGGTCCTTTACGAGGTAGGTTGGCAAACAGAATCGATTACCAATGACACTATTTTTAGATATAAAACGTCGAATCGGCGATGTTATTTGCAGCTTGGTAAATTAGTGAGGGCGAGTATGTGAGTAACCGAACAAAGAAAAACCCCGAGTACGCTGTGGTCACATTGTATTAACGTTTTACAAATTAGCCCGCGTTCTAAACACTATCAGACTGAGCAAACGTAACCAATAACAGAGTAACCGTTCCTAGAGTGGAGGATACGTTCTCTCCGACGGCGGACAGCAATCTGCCCCTTCCTTCAATTTCTCCCCAATAGCGACGCTCCGTTGTGGCGCGATGTTAGCCAAGACAGTGTCCATACTCATGATCGACTCGTGCGATGGTGCTGCCATTCATGATCGTCTCTAACACTAGTTATTGATTCTCCGATCAGTTAGTATCAGACCTATTTGCTCAACACAGGCGAGTTTTGGTTTTCCTCGGCACTTGCATATTTACAATAATTCAATTTCCAATAATGTTATTTAATTTTTCTTACCAATGACATATAGGTACAGGTTTCAGTAAAAATCTATGACAGAGAAGGCGTGAGCTTCTACGATTTTATTAATCTGTGTTGAGCTATTATTTCATGCCCGCGTTTTTTTGCCGCCAATTTATCTAATGACGTGTAAGAACATAAGAATACAAACGCTTGCTCAGCCGCGATCCGGATCCAACAATGTATAAAAAACATATTTCGGTTGTATTTGAATAAAATAATCATTATAATGTTGACATTCCGAAGGAAATAAGAAGATATCACACATTGATACGTAACATATTGCTTATCGATATAAATATCTGATTTTGTTGACTGCCTACATGAATTGAAACACAATACGCTTTTAGAAGTGTTGTAAAATATGAACTATACGTGAAAATTTTATTTAAAAACATTTCCAGTAAATGTACTGATGCCCTAGATTGTTAACTCAAGTTTTAAATGACATAATAATGAGACTTACGCTCCATAATCATGGATGGAGGGATCGGTGTTATGCTATACTTTAATAGATATATCTACGTCAGCTTCAACCCTTTCATCGATCCACTGTTGCACACGGGTCTCATTTCATTATAGGAAGTTTAAAAGACAGTATAATGCCAATATCTTCGCCAGCGTGGCTAGTGCGGGGTAGCATGTTTTACACCGCATATAGAACCAGATAGACAGCTGTAAAACGTGATTTTCTATATGTTAGTATGTTATACCTACGTCATAGTGACAGCTTTTTTACCATCAAATGGTATTTTTTTAAACCTGTCACGTGGCGATACCTGTTGGGCTGTTCGTCCATACACCTGTTGTTTTTTACAATAATAAACAAGTTGGTTAACACACGACCTAGAAGTTTATCATTTAGATAGATAAATGATTAGCTTGATCACGATTACGACGGAATGAGTAACCTCTAAAAGATTACTGTGAACGTTTCACAAGTTTTTTTTACTGTTGTAATATACAGTCAACAATTTTCAACAGCCAAACATTGAAAACACTACTATGTTAAACTGGGTCAAATTTGTCCTAATAAACTTTTATTATTAATCTTAACATTAAGTTACACCGTTTTCATGACTTGTCCTTGTCCATATACATTTTTGGCTTCATCCATTATTGCCTTCTCCTATTTTAACTTTTTTTACTAATTAGCTCTTAAATTAAATAACATATTTATTTGAACCTTTGACAATGCATTTGCAAACGGAAATCTAACGGAAAAAGAACCTTAAAATTGTATAAAGCTTAAAATAAATTCAGACATAATTCAAATATGTAATAAAAATAAAACAATTCAATTGGAGTTACTGTTCCTCTGTCCATGGGATTAACCGTAAAACATAAACTAAAATGGTTGCCAACTTGGGAGCACAAAATAAAAATGACGTACATCGAGGGAGTTCCCGAAACAAACGCAAAGGGTTGCCATTTTGCAAACTTAGGAGATTTATATTCCCCAGTTTTTTAGTAATAAAAAATAATGTTACGTAACGCGTTGTTCGATTCCCCCTTCCGTCTATGTAACGCATCGTAGCGTTTTACAAGACCCCCCCCCATTTCCCCCAAATTGTGTTACGTAATACTTGAACGTTTGAATATTATAACGTGTCCGGGGCCACACTCACTGCTTCCCAATCCGGTGATCCTGGTGTTCGACAGTATATTATCAAAAATATTTAAGTACGTTAAATACACGAAATATACATAATATTGTCCGAATCACACATCGGCGCACTGTCACTGGCCATTTGCATGTTTATTTTGTTGGTCAATAATTATTTGTAATATATTTCGTAGCATATTATTAAATAATGCCGTTTGTGCCGGCTTCTGATAACTATGGCGTAGATTTTAATGTTTTAAACTTTTGATTTTTCTTTTGCAGGATCGAATATTTTGGATACGCTGAGGTACAACCGCCAGACGCTGAAAGGTGCTCACAGAAGACTAATAGACTTGGCGAACACATTGGGCCTCTCGAATGCAACGATATCACTCATAGAGCGGAGAGTGTCCCAAGATAAATTTGTTCTGTTCGGAGGCATGTTCGTTACGTTGGCTGTTATCACTCTCGTCATAATATATCTATTGTAAATATATTCAGTATAATACAAAATTGTAAAAATATTTATTAACAAACCGGAAGAGAAGTAAGAAATTCTGTAAAACTGATTTTTATTGTACCCTATAGTAACGTAACATCATGCCTGTATTCCTCTGAAGGTGTAGGCTGGGGACTGTTCTCCCACGTTTCACCAGTTATATTTTATGATCCATAGAATAGGGGGTGAGTCTATTGCTAACAATTCACCCTGTAGTAACATAAGTAAGTTATATTCAAGGGAAATTCTTGTCTTTTATTTATTATACATTGTCAGATAATTAGACTAAGAGAGTTGTTGCAGGCATTTTCTTTTACTAAAAACGAATGTTTCGAAAATCTAGGACTTTTCTTCATAACTGCAGATTGATTTGATCTTAAAAGTGCACTCCGCCTGTGATTTCTGACCTTTCGAACAGACTGCTGAAATGGAGATGAATTGGCTAAAATTGCTCGCTTCCGACGCTGGTATAATTAATCTGCCTTGGAAATGTAAATAAATGCGAACATGGTAATAAATATGGTGTAACACAGTGTTTCCCAACGTGGGGCCCACGCCCCACTTGGGGGCAATTTGATAGTTAAGGGGGGCAGTTCGAAAATTGACTCGACACCACTTTAACCCTTTCGCTCCGGGCCATTTAAATACTATGCTAGATATCGCTGGCGTCGTCGATATAATTGGCCCATCGCAACATCTGTACCTAGTGTTTGACAGCAGTGAGTTGGTGTTAATTTGAAATTGATTTGAAGTGTCCGTCAAAACCGTTGTAAAAGCTTTTACTTACTATGCTTTGTTAACAACTTCATACAAAACCTATCATTTATGTTTCTTAAGTGAACAAATAAATTTTAATGTAAAAAAAATTGTATGTTACATATGGGGGGGGGCATAAAAATTTTAGAAAGTTTAAGGTAGGGCATGGCACAAAAAAGGTTGGGAAACACTGGTCTAGAACGATAACGACTAAAGTGAACACCACAATAAAAAAGGAAAATAAAAATCAAAAAGAATTTACTAATAAACTAAACGATAAAACGGAAAACAAAAACACTACACAACCAATAAGTTACATAACGATCGCCGACAGAAATTTCATTTCCTTTTATTCAACGTTTAAAATGACATATCGCGTTAGACACAACGTTAACTCGCACGTCGATAGCGCGTCAGACGCGTCAAAACTATTGCCTCGCTGTTACGAAAACCTTCCGCCGCAAAGAGGACGCATTTGGGAAGTGCAAAGATTACCCAAAAGGAACCAGGGTGCAAGATAAAAAGGCATGTTCGATATGAACAAAAACTGGACGTGTTCCACTGGGTTAACTGGACCTCATCACAATGAAGGGCAAGCTCAGGATGCAATCCGACCCCTGGATTTGACTGGTTTTGTGTTTCGTTTCCTCTACGCAACCATCGCACATGTCCTACTACCTTTTATTGTACAATCAAAATCACCGGTGCTATTGTACTACCCTGCGACACACTGAAGTGTCATTAATGAACATAACACATAATTGAAAGTAACGCGAGTAATAATAATTATATATTTACGTTGAGAACACAGTTTTTGGCACACGAACACATGCTAGAGGCAAATTGGAACTAATACACCCCATGAATAACTCCTCAAGTGATTCAAAGACATGACATCAGAATTCAAAGGGCGATATCAAAAGAGCAATCGATCTCTCAAATATCCTATCCAACACACAACCAGTCAACTCCGGGACGTATAAAGAAATAAAAACATATAACATCGTACACGGAACTTAATCGTTACTTAAAAAAACAAAACCCATGGTAAAAATTGCACAATATCTCGAATATTACAGTAACCCTACGAACACAATAGGCAGTATTACAATATTAACGGGCAGGGAACGTAAAATCATTCTGTCTGTTCTATAATACATTTAGGCCTCTCTCACAACCGTTGCATTTAAAATTGAACATGTATTTAATTATTATTATTAGTATTATTATATAAGGTATATTTTAATTTATTTTATCACTTACACAATAAAATCTATATTTTTTTTTCCATTACGTTCACCGACGTTCCATCGCGATGGTCGCTCTGAACCAATCCGTTATATTTCGTTTCTTGTGTCTAAAGATATAAATGTGGTCACGCATGACACGACGGGCAGTATGTTGGAGGACGTTCTTTCTCGTTGGAGTGCTGAAGATTAACTAATAATTTCAACTGACGACATGTCGTTATATAGTCCAACATAATATAGACTGTTCAAACAGGAAATGTACACAGAATGAATTCAAAAAGTATTTTCTAAGCGTTCAGTTGAAATGGTCGTCGATAGACAGTGAGAGTTAGAAGTGAATATACAATGTTAAGCTAAATTCAAATTTGACATGATTTATATATTATATGCCATACGAATATAGAATAAGAAATAGCATAGAAATTATTTAATTAAGTTAATTTACACGTTATATGCGTTAACGATAAGCCTAACGGTACAACCGTGATTTTTTACAAATTTTTTATATTTTTGGAAAAACTGCCGAAATCCAAATATTAAACGGTAGAAAGATTTAACTAAATATATAGCTTTTCGTAGAGTAAATCCCGAATATAGTCACGTATTTGGAAGAAATGCACGAGTCTATTCAAGTGCCAGAAACGATTAGAATTATTTTCGACGAGTACAAAAATGTGTATACATGATACTCTCGGTCGAAAGCTTAAGTCAGATCCTAAGAAGTACATTTCTGAATCCCAGAACGCATTCCGCTGAGACGTCAAGTATTGATGACGTTATATCGTAGAGCAGATCCAATGTGAACGAGCCCTATTACCGACGCTAATGCGACCCGAAGGCTGAGAGTGATCGAGGCGAGGGATGACAAACCTTGACAAAGTAGAGGGCATTCAGAAAAAATAAGGGATGCTGATGAAAAGGTCGCCAGATAATTTATCACTTGTCAAGAGCTTAAAGAATATTAGCGATACAATGGATACAGCTGATGGTTTTAAACGGGTAAAGTTTACAGGCGTTGAACAATTAGTCATCAAATATGTAACGTACATTAACATAGGTACGTAGAATTGTCGAGCCAGTCTAAAATGTGTCCATCGAAAAAAAAGAGAAAGTAAATGAGGCTACCGATCTCTCTGTCTCTTTCTATTCGCGCACGCACAGGTAACGCTAGCGTGAGTCATGCATCAGTAGTGAGATAGAGAGAGATGGGGTGTCGCGATCGTTTCTCTCTTTCTAAACGTCGGACGTTGCCACAGGCAGCCGTATGTCTTCCCCACTTTATATATAATATTTCTATGTACATTACTTGTCATATAGTCAGCCATGTTTAAATTTCAGTATAGTACCCACATTTTGAGTGATATTTGTCTCTCTCGGCTTTCGAAAGACGAAGTTACTTGAACAAACAATTCCAACGTATATTGTTTCCCAAAGCAATAACGTTTATATAGATTACTTCTGAACTATACTTTTTAAGATACCCGTTTAAAAACATCTCAATAGCGAAGTCAAGAGAAACAATTGCATTAAATGGCTATTCCATATCAACTCATAGGACAACTTATTAATAGACAAGTAAACCTAAGTTATATTGAGAAAAAAAAATGTGTTATATGTCTCTCTATAGGACCTGAAATATATGATTGACGAAATGAACTCTCTTCTACATTACTCTTATACTCCAGCAACCATCAAAATGTATCTCTCTCTCACACTCTCTATTAAACCAGCGTTGCACATCGAGCCCTAAGTCTTAGATTAAATGGCAGTTATTCACCCGTCTCACCGCCAGCGAGGGTGCGATCGCCAACGGACCATCAATGGACTGTTTTTGACGTTTTATAGACGGACTGGCATGCGTATAAAACTCACGTGATATTTGGTAGAAAAACAAATTATTACGCAATTATTTAAACCGTCCGCTTGAAACGAACACTTGTTGGGTCGGGTCTGACATAAAATGTTCAAATGTAGTGATTGGAATTGAAATTAAAGAAAAGTGAGTAATTTTCAACCAAACTAAGCCAAAAAAGCTAGTATGTGACCACGTGTTTAAAACCTATAACATATAGCGACATCATAATATAATCGCTCGCTGGTTACTCGCTGGCGGTGAAGCGTGCGTCTTATCCTAGTTAGTTAAAATTGAAGCGTTCGTGTCGCGCGATCTTAAGCACATCCGTTCATTATGTACACTGGAGGCGTGCGACGGGCCCCGAGCTGACGACACGACACGGGCGTCGCGGACGTCGGCGACGCACGTGTCGCCAGCTCACTCGTTTGTTCTCTCAGTGAATCGCGTTGCTATTGCCTTTCTTCTCAGCAACACGTGTAACGTGTACTGACATTTTCTATTATTTGTCCAGTTTAAATTGCATCATTACTTGTATTTTATAGAAAAAATTAATGATCCGAATGACGGACACGTCATTGCAGTCATTCTGTAATTAACGCCCCGCCCCCTCGTCGCCAGCGCGAATCGCATCTCAGGTGCTCTGCGACGAGAGAGAGATACATATATATATATCTTTTTTAATAATCAAACATTGTGTCCTCTAAACTGATCCAGCCAAGCCCACCGCTCTCGACACTGGCCGGCCGGATGTTCATTTATATTTTATCAGTTACAAATATATATAAATAATAGCAACATTACCCACTGAGGGTGCACACGACCTCGTCATCATACACTCGAGTCGTATGCGGACAAATCACACGAGTACAACGTGTTAATATTTAAAAAAGCTGTGGCAATACAAACAGAACAAACAACTCGTAACATCACGCCTGTAGTCCCCGAAGGGGTAGGCGGAGGGATGTAGTACACTCCCACGTTTCAGTCCCGTGGAATAGGCGGTGAGCCTATTGCCATACACCGGGCACAGATCCAGACTCCGAGTCACTACTAGATATTCTAAATTAGAAAAATCCAATAGCACCCGACCCGGGATTTGAACCCAGGACCTCTCGATCGGCAGTCGCGCTTGC
>DWME01005510.1:0-14796 GCA_018244795.1 Parelbella ahira ahira | reverse complement strand
TACTCCATGGGACGTAAAAATAACTGGTGAAATGTGGGAGTGTACTAAACTGTTCTGCCTACCCCTTCAGGGATTACAGGCGCTTAAATTTTAAAGCATGAAAGGGAAATGTCTCTGATTTTTTTTTATTAGAGTGTACATGCTATCATTACCAGTTTTACAGAGGGGAACAAAAAATAATCACTAAAAGTTTTTTTGTATTATTTTACTGAGAAACTAAAAACCAAACTTGTATGTTAATTTAAATATGGCATAAAGTTCATGTATCGCAACAAAATTGTAAATTTCTCATAATAAAAATAGAAATGTAGAACTTAGGTGAATCAAAGTGATTTGCATGGAATCCTGTTGTATTCTGTGTATGCTAATTATACTGTGTTTAATATCATACACATATAATTATCAGTCATATTAAGAAATTTGCAGGTTTAACCAACACCTGAACTCATCACCATCAACAGTTCATCCCACTTTTAGAGACAGATCTTCTCACAGAGTGAGAAGGGTGAAAGCCATAGCTTGCTACATTATACAAGAGCTATTTCACAAACCTAAATTAATAAAAAAGTGACTTCACCCCCCTAATCTCCAAACAAATAGGTTTGAATTACAAAAATATATGTAATTGTAAACAGAGTTATAGTACAAGAATGGTCAGATATCGGAATCATGAAATTATCTTTACAATTTCATTTCAAGACCAAAAAAAAATATCTAAAACAATAGAAGAAATTCATATTTACTTGGAGGCACTTTTTTCGGGGCTGCTATGGGTACTTTTATTGGAGTTGCAGAAGTTTGCTCCAGACACACCATTTGAGTTTGAGACTCGTTAACTCCCTGTTCTCTCTTAAAAACATCCAAAAATGTTTCCAACCCTGAAGTAGCCTTGGTGACTGATGTAGATTTAACATTATTAGTATTTGCATTATTAATACTGAGTTTACCAATCTGAGAATTTGAAATGGCAGTGTTATTCTGTACTTTGGAACCATGAACACTTGCTCGCCGAGCTTCTGTATCATTTGTTTGCCCTATCTCCTTCTGACTTTGACTCTTTGCTTTCTGTACTTTGGCATTTGTAATTTTAACTTCTTTATGGATGGCAGCATTGATTCTTTGATGGGGGGAATAATGACCATTTGGGATCACCTCCTTTTTAATTACATCATGAATATCTCCATTACTCATTCCGCTGACAATATCTATCTCCTTCACTGGACTTTGACACAGTTTGATTTTGTTCTCTATGGTTTCAGGAAAAATAAAATTGTCTTCTGTATGACTTACGGTTATTTCATTAGCAATTACATCGGTATCATTAAATGTATACAGCTCACTTGGATCTATTTTAAATTTGGTATGGAAGAAGTTATCGCTGAGGTGTGGGATGTATGTTTGTTCGTCTCCTGAACTGTCATGTATGAACATGTTTACTTCACTACTGCAGCCCCCCGACACACCCTCCACAGCCATCTTATACTGTGTCGCACAACTCGTATCTGGTATAGTTTGGGGAATACCGCTGAAACTGAAGGAACAATGAATAAATAAACACTGAATTGTCTTTGTATGACTTGCAATAGAAGTTCGCTCTTATAAACAGCAGAGCAATTAATATGATATCTGCGCATTGTGATATAATAATAAACTGCTCACCCCACATTTTCTGATGTACTCAAATACGACATACTGTGGTCATTTTACGATCTAACGATACAAATAACTGTTATTGGGAAATGCAACAAAATCATTTTGGTCCCTTTGCTTCATTCTGAAAAGGATAAATGGCTTTAGAATTGACGTTAATACGTAACTACTATGTTGTTAGTCACAGTAAAATACGTATTATTTTGATTATTTGTAAGATAAACGCTTTTCATACATTGACAATCCTAATGACACCTGTCAAACTGAGAATTTAATGTTCTTGTTCTGGTTATAACTATATATTCCAATCTGAGAAGGTAATAATACCGCGAAAAAAAATCTCAAAATATTAAAGACAAATTGCACTGTAATAATTAATTGTAAAACAAAGATTTAGCGTATTTTTTTTCGATTACGATGTACAAAGCTCACGTTAGTGTTCTGCTGAAGCACGGCGCATTTTCCCAGAAAAGTCTTTATAATCTTAATCAATATCACATGTATGTTTATTACTGAAACAATAAGTTACATAAATATCCACAATATTATAGTTTAAACAACACAAACTTTTATTCAATAACATCAAGTCGAATGACAGACACTACAGAATAGATAGAAAACATACAGCAAGTGGTAGCTGAAAGCGCTTACGTTCAGAAATCAGAAAATTGTTTTGAATTTAAATCTAAATTCATTTTTTATTATGAAATTATATTGATTGTAGCGCGTCACATTATAGACGTAATTATTTGCTAAATAAAAAAAATGTATTGCATTTAGACTTCATGTTAAATAGGGATAGTGTGATATGTATAAAAAATAAGTGTGTAAATGCTAATTCCTTTAATTGGCAACAAATGACGTATGATAATAAAATCATATAACATGTCGTATGTATTAAAATTAATGAGTGAGTAGCTTGTAAATTTATTTAGGTATATCACAAAGTTGAAAACAATATGTTATTGTAATAGCTACAAATTCGGGTAACGTCCACTTTCAGCATTCGTTTTTGGAACACCTACTTCTTTATACCTGATTCGAGAGCCAACCATTTAAAATGTACCACAATTTGTTTTAAAATCTAAAAAATAAATTGTTACATTAATAAATTTTTTATTATATGAATTTTTAAAATTATATGAATTTTTTTTTATATGAATTTTTGAAATACTTGTTACATTAATTTTTATGGGGTAGTATTTTAATGGCATTTCAAAAGATTTATTTATTTAATAGCTATAAAATAGCACTTTCAAAAATCTATATTTCTTTTTGTATTGGTCTTAATTTCTAATATAAAAAAAAATTATTGGTCTGGCCTTGATAGTGGCAGTCGGTAATAAATTATCGATAATCGGGTAGGCAGTTAGGACGGCATCGATTTTATGTTTTAGGTAACTTTAGTTTTAATCAACCCTATCACACTAATATTATTTCATATTTATATAAATAATCTGAAATAAATTGTTAAACCCTTCTTTCATCGTCATGATTAATATTTGTAGTTCTATGAGAGTTTAATAATTTTGAAAACTGAACTTAAAATTTGCCGCCAAATAGCTTTTGATTTGAGAACCCCTATTTTCGAAGCGTTGTTGTGAATCCAATATGGCGATTTCTGATGTTGTAGTATTTTGAAGGTACGTCAATTTGACGATTCTATAATGTGTAATCCGGTAAATATCACGCTGTTGGAGGATTTACGGTTTATTTACATGAACAATATACAAGTTTGACTCGAATCACTTGGATTTACAGTGTAGTGAAAGGTTTTTAGATTGTATTGTTTTGTTTGTGATTCCCGATAATTTAGTGACCCATTGTCATACTAAATTGGAAAGAAACCTTTTTGATATTCATTAAAGTAACAATCGGTGTAATAATTACATAAATAGGCGATAAATACGTGTGTTTTGACATCGTAAGTGTGGTTTCAGAATTCAGATCTTGTTATACCGAAGACGGAATGCAATTACGGTAATTACAAAACCAGAGTGAGTGTTCTGCGATGTATCGTAAAATAATATATGTTTTTTTGTTGCAGAAGTGCTTATGTTTTCATACAAATGGGAGTTAAATAAATTATCAATTAGGTGCATAAGTGTAGCGCCGTAAGAATTGGTTTATTATTTTGAGTACATAGTCACATTTACGTTGACTATAATGACCGACACACGACGAAGAGTAAAGCTTTATGCTCTGAACGCTGACAGGCAATGGGACGACAGAGGGACAGGACATGTGTCGTCATGTTACGTGGAGAGGTTGAAAGGTACTTCGCTATTAGTAAGGGCAGAATCCGACGGTTCCCTCCTTTTGGAGAGTAAAATACAACCAGACACAGCCTATCAGAAACAGCAGGACACATTGATAGTTTGGTCAGAAGGGGACAACTTTGATTTAGCTTTAAGTTTTCAAGAAAAAGCTGGCTGCGATGAAATATGGGAAAAAATTTGTCAGGTAAATATATACATGAGTGTATAATCTATTTACTAATTTTCTATTATATATGTATGTATACCAACTAGTACCTATTGTCAAGGTTCTTTTGATGAGTAAATATAACCCATTTAATATTTATATAAATTGGCAGATAGAGATCTGCCATTGTATACACATCAAAAAAACTACTGGAGAGATTTTAATGTTTTTTTAGTTTTACTTCTGAGATACTTTCTTAATTATTATCTTTAAAACAAGTCATTATGATACCTTCAATCACTGTAAAACTGCTAAAGTTTTAACTACAATATTTTGTTATTAGTAAGCTTAGCAAAGCCTTTCATATTTTCTGTTTTTATCTCTGTACCTGAGGTATATTATAAATTATAAAAACAACCCAGCTGAAACCAATGGTATTGGCTGGTATAATGTAAATGTGTTTATCTTGACTTCATGTTGGGTTATAAAATGGTGTTCAATATACAGTAGTGACTCAATCAACTGGACTAATTGTTGTTATTGGGTATTTGGGTAATTATAAATCCAGAAAATCGAATGTGTGAAGAAAAGTGGTTTTCATGTCTTAGCATAATACATAATGTTAGGTAATTATTAAAAACACCAAAAATAAATTACACTTATTAACAAAACACAATGATTGACGATGATGATGTCACATTTTCTTAAATTATTAAAAATACTGCATCTTATCTGCTCGGGGTTAGTAGTCTGGATAATCATGAATTTGGATTGCTGAGGGCCAGATAATCAAGTTTTCACTATATTGTATTACAAATTTCATTGCTTTAATTAATTATTTTAGGTCCAGGGGAAAGATCCATCTGTCGAAATCACACAAGACATTGTCGAGGAATCAGAAGATGAAAGATTTGATGAAATGTCAGATAGTGTTCAGCCTGTGGAGCTACCTGCTTGTGAAATGGGAAGGCTGGAGGACATTAGTGAACTTGTCAATAGCTGTTTGGTATCACCAGCTCGAAAGGACAAATTAGCTGCAGCACTAGAGACTCAACACTATATCAAAAAGTTGCTAAATCTTTTTCACATGTGTGAAGATATTGAGAATATAGAAGGCCTGCATCATCTCTATGAGATATTCAAAAGTATATTTCTTCTGAATAAGAACAATTTGTTTGACACAATGTTTGCTGATGATACTATATTTGATGTTGTTGGCTGTCTTGAGTATGATCCTAGTTTGCCACAGCCCAAAAAACACAGAGAGTATCTAAGAGAATTAGCAAAATTCCGAGAAGCCATTCCTATAAAAAATCAAGATTTACTTGCAAAAATACATCAAACATATAGAGTACAGTATATACAAGACATTGTTTTACCTACCCCTACAGTTTTCGAAGACAATTTGTTAAGCACATTGTCAAGTTTTATATTTTTCAATAAAGTAGAAATAGTGAAAATTATAGAAGAAGATGAGAAGTTTTTAACAGATTTATTTAAGTTGCTTATGGATGATAACACAGGAGACAGTAAAAGAAGAGACTTAGTTCTATTTTTAAAAGAGTTTTGTAATTTTTCACAAAACTTGCAACCTCAAGACAAAGATGCCTTTTACAAAACATTAGTTTCATTGGGGATCCTGCCAGCACTAGAAATAACTCTAAGTATAGATGACCAGAAGACCAAGACTGCATCTATAGATATACTGACATATATTGTTGAATTTTCACCTTCTGTTGTAAGAGATTATACTTTACAGCAAGCAAATAACACAGAAGAGGTAAGTTATTTTTATTTTTAAAAACATTTCATGACTGCTTACACTTTTATGAAATTTGATGTTATTTCTCTAAGTTAAAGTAGTGTTAGAACTATACCCAGTCTTTCTCTGAGTTGGTCATGTTTATTCATATAAATGACTAATATGTGTTGGTGTTGGCTAACTTTTTATCTCCTAAGTGTCACTTAGTTGCTGATACAAATCATGTATGTTATAAACATGGATCAAATCATGTATGTTATGAACATGGATCAGTAATTAAACTTTTTTGAGTCTTTTGAGGAGGTAAATAAATTTAGAGAAAATATCTAATAATGCACTTTCCTCCCAAATAATATTTCATCAACATAGTGGTATCAGCAAGCTTTCAACCAAAATTTGTTATGACAAAAAATTTTATATATTTTGAAATGCTTCTTCATTAAGTTATGCTAACAATATGTGTTCAATTCTTTAGATATATGAAAGCTATTGGCAATGTTTTTATGTTGAATATCAAAGGCATTTTCAGTTGTTTCGTCAAATTGTTATTGTTAGGGTACAGTTTTTGAACCTTGTTAAATGTCTTTACGGCAGTTTAAATAACTTCCGACAGATGGGTTGGCCACTAACCCTATTCTCCACCAATCTACACTGGAGAAGTGTGGTGGAGAAGCGCCAGGGCTCCACCAGTTATGGGGACTGAGCCCAGCCCAGTAATGGGATATTAATAGAATGCAGCTGTTCAGGTTTTATCTCGATACCTACTCAATTGTTTTATTAAGTGTTCAAGCATCAAAGAGAAGATATGCACAGTACTTACTTAAAGAGTAAGTAGCTTTGTGTTTATTACATATATAATAACTTTATGTGAAGACAACAAAAGACCACTATTAAAACTACCCTCTTTCACAGAGAACACAGATACTATTTTTACAATCTATATCTTTATGGTATAT
This sequence comes from Parelbella ahira ahira, assembly GCA_018244795.1. Classification (NCBI taxonomy): domain Eukaryota; kingdom Metazoa; phylum Arthropoda; class Insecta; order Lepidoptera; family Hesperiidae; genus Parelbella; species Parelbella ahira. The sequence continues at coordinate 8,004 of DWME01005510.1, read as the reverse complement.
CAGGTCTTTTAACCATTATACATGAGAAATATTCTCAAATGCTTGTAGATTCTTTTAATAATAACATTTGAGAAATGTGGTTATTTATTTATTTTGCTGTAATATTTACTTGAGTGGTTCAACATTAAAACATTTTATTGTTATCTACTGATACATAGCATTTATAATTTTTTTTCTATCATCACCACATCGATTTTAATAGTTAAAAATGTCTCATGTCTGGGTTTGGGGATCAGCCAACTGGTGGAAGCCTTCATGATGGTGAATCAGTGAGATGGTAGAGACATGAGGAATGTAATATGAATATAATTGTTTCTCCTTTAATTTGTAGTGCCTGCTGAAAATATTACTTCTTCAAGTTAGCCTTAGATGCATTGATGCCAATAAAAACATGATCACTCTATGTTTATACCTCTCTCTACTTCTACCCATTTTGCAACCTTGAAAACACAGCAGTTTTGCATATAAAATAAGTGTAGGAGTTCAAATAAAAATTTGTTTTTTCTTTTCAGGATCAAATGTTGTTAAACATAGTAATAGAACAGATGCTAAGAGATAGAGATCCAGAGCTTGGTGGTGCTGTGCAGCTCATGGGTGTTATGCGCATTCTGCTCGACCCTGAGAGTATGCTCGCATCTGTGAACAAGAGTGAAAAATCAGACTTTCTGAATTTCTTCTACAAACATAGTATACAAACATTAATAGGTATTAAATTGTACATTTGACTATCTGTGTGTATGGTTATTATCTGTGTCGTAATTGACATTACATATATATCAAGTATAAATTACATTCGTAGCCAAACAAATAAACAAAGAAATATGAAATTTACCCATTTAATTTAAAAGCAAGATAGACATTTGTCTTTCAAGTCAGAGATTCTGATAAACTTCATATATGTATAATATATTAATAGTAACAGATCCAATTGTTTCAGCTCCTTTACTTCAGAACACAACAGGTGAAAAACCCCTAAAAGAAGATTATCACACAGTACAGCTGTTAGGCTTGGTACTAGAACTGTTGTCATATTGTGTTGAACATCATTCATACCATATCAAAACTTGCATATTGAATAAGGTGAGTAATTTTATATATTAGTGATCTTACATTTTATATTCTTCTTGAAAATTTTGTCATAATTATTTATCGCATGTTTGCTTCGATTTAATATATCTGTAATACTGACGCCTGTGTGTTTGTGTATGAGGAGAATGATGACATACTAGACACATTTGGTCTTTGAGAATAAAGATATTTTATACTCAGTACTCACTGCCCACTTTGTAAGAAACTTGACATTGTAATGTAATAATAACATAATTTATATTCCATTTTTGGTACTCTGTTTCAATTATATTCATTTGTCATAAAAATACATATAGAAAAGGCCCCATACTCGTTATATATTCACAATGATAAGTAAAATATATTGTAATAATTTCCATGCCTCTATTATTATGTACATGATTTAGAAAATCATGCTGTATAAATTGTATTACTTGTTTCTGTTCAGGTAAACACTGTCATTTTTATTGTCATATAAAGATTTACAATCAGAGGATTTTGAAAATTTCTCATCGGCACCAACAGTGGGGTGCATTTTACTAAGGTTCATAACTATCCTCTCATAGATGGTTGCCAATGGAATAATTGTAATATGTAAAATATCAAACACCCCACGCTTTTTACTCTGAATTGAATAATTCTCTTAATAACTTAAATTTTATTATAATTTTAGTTTGAGGCGATGCATTATGATTGATTGTTCGATCTTCTATGACTCTATAATCTATGATCTTCTATAATCTCTTTGTCATTAAAAAATATTTTATAGTTTTTAGTTCGATTAGCAGTAAAAGCGTGTTTATTTCGTTTTTTTTTTAACTATTATTTATTACAAAAATTGTGCACACAGAACAGTATGAAATTCGGCACACTTATAGCTTATATAGAGAAGGACTGCAGCATGCTAATATTTTTTAAAAATAATGCTTAAAAATACATGAAACAAATAAAAAAAAACCACCCACCCTACCATACGTTTGACACACATACATATATCTCTTATTTATGGTCAGTATGTGGTCAAATTGAGAATAGATTATTATTGTTTGTCTTTAATATTTAATGTATGTATAATATGTATTACAAATACTATTAATTGAATTAAATAAACCAATTATTATTTACATTCCCAATGACAATGTCAGGCATGAGCCTGATTGTTGTTAATAAGTAGCACAGAGGAAACATTTATATAAGCGAAGTCTTTGATATTAGAACCTAGACAACATTCAAACTGATATTTTTATGATTTATGATCGAATTTAGACATCTACTGGGCCACTAGTATTTATTAATCCTTCTCATTCTTTGAATATACCGGTGTCTTACAGTGGAAAATATTAAAAGGTTGATAATGATGATTTTTTCATTACTGAACTCATTGCTTAGGGATTGGAAATATGTCTGCCCATATATAACGTAATTTTTTTTATGGTACTGATAGACACAAATCAGTTATGCATACCTTAAGAGGTGGTCAGCACTGATGTTGAATTTTTTTTTACTTGGCAACACTTGAGAGTTTAATGTTCTAAGATGGACAAGAAGAAAACAATGAATGACAGATTGTGACCTTGCATCAAAAAATAAAATTAGAATTTAACAGGAACTGATCATTAGAGAGTAACAGTAGAAGGTTGTAACTAAAAATAGGCTTGTTTGTTAGTTGCTGTCATAGATTATATTAATCCATATTTTAATGAAATATTCCAGGATCTCCTTCGTCGCATTTTGGTGCTGATGAGATCAACACACACTTTCCTTGTGCTGGGCGCTCTGAGGTTTATGAGGAAAATTATTGCGCTCAAGGATGAGTATTACAACAGATACATTATCAAAGGGAATCTCTTTGCACCAGTTATAGATGCTTTCCTGAGGAATAATGGCAGGTTGGTTTGCTATTGATTGAGAATATATTTTATTACACTTTAGAGGTATATGCTCTATTATTACATACTCATATTTGGAATTTGTTAAGTAAACAATACTATAGCCATTTCATTTGTTAGTGCATTTGATACACACATTTTGTTTTAATGCTTAATTAGAAAGTGATATTGTTTTGAAACAAATTAAAATATGGTCTGACCTTGAAAACTGTCAATGAAAAATAATGTTACATAATTATTGTCTCATACTATTTGATAACATTGTAAGTAAACAAAGAACTAATTACTTTTATCTCCTATCACATTGAAAAATGAAATATTCCTTAAGTAAATAGTGCACTGTGATTTGTAATTAAAATATTACAAGTCTGTGTTTACTTTAAGCTATAACTTGTATCATAAAGTTTTCTACATAAGTTCATGGGAGTATACAGAACAGTTAAAATGGTATTTACATAATATATATTTGATGTTTATAATGTTTCAGGTACAACTTATTAGACTCAGCCATTTTAGAGTTATTTGAATTCATCAAGTTGGAGGACATTAAATCATTGTGTTCACATGTTGTGGAAAACTATGGAAAGATTCTGGAAGATGTGGAATATGTACAGACATTTAAAGCTTTAAAAACACGGTACGACCAACATCAGGATAAACTCAAAGAGAGAGATCGAGGTGAGTTATACAATAGTACATTTCACAATTCTGTAATTTTTTTACATCATGTTATAATTACACAAACAGGATAAACTGATACACCAATTGTGCAATGTGGTAATAGTTGCAGAATATTTTCTTTATCTCAATTCTTATATTTGGTTGGTAGGTTTTAATAATTGGAGTCTAGATATATCTTTAGTTTTAAAAAGGTACATTGGTGTACAAAGGTTGTAGTATAATTTGCGGTCGCATATAGATTACGTCGTTTTACTGCTCACTACAATAAAAAGTACTCCATACGGTTAAACGTTTTCACCAATTTCAAAGTTTATTGTAGGGGCAATGGCGTGACGATATAATAATAATAATAACAACAATCATCGATAGTATTACTTAGAGTACTTTACTGTTAGACTAGTAGTACTAATCTCGCTAAAGCTGGAGGATCGCAACGGATGCGAGCAGGACAGAAGATCAAAGGAATTGACGAAATAAAAGGGAGGCCCTTGCCAGCAAGGCGAGGAGGCGTGCCGATCGGACGGACCGGACGGCACGGTAAGGCAGAGCGGTAGCGCGGTATAATGAGGAGTGTTGTCCGTGTGTGCAGTGAGTGGCAGCGTGGGCGTGGCGGAGGCCGTGGTGCCGTCGCTGCTGCGCGCGCGCTACCGGCGCGAGGCGCGCGCGCCCGACGACGAGGAGGAGATGTGGTTCAACGACGACGACGAGCTGGACGACGACGCGCCGCTGGACGCCGCGCCGCCGCCGCACGCGCACCCGCACCACGCGCTCGACGCCATCGGTCTGCACGCACGCACACGCACCACTTTTATTATAATATATTGTTATTATATCATCACGCCGGCTCCCTTAGTGACGAGTGCCCCTTAGGCGAGCCGTATGGTCAGTAGTGATCTGAGACAGGCTGATGATAATGTTTACTTATGGAGTAAACTAAGTGCACCCAGTGCTGATATATATTTTTATCTGTAGGAAGCTGACTCGCTTCTTCTATATTTTTTTTCTCTAGACATTCAGTTTATACATATTCTTCTTTTTATGTGTTTATTTAATAATAAATAAACAGTAAATATCTCTGGGGATTAATCACAGTCATCTGATTCCAAACTGAGCAACTTTCGTTCTATGCTAGTAAGATAATTGATAATATACATAAATCTATAGACATATACTTATGTAAATATTTTATCCTACTGCTACTTAGCATTACATGGAACTGACTGTTAATCTTTTAACCTCCATTAGAAAATAATTTACCCTGTCCTACTTAAAACAAATACTATGTAACATCTTGCAATGCTTGTGTGATAAGTAATTTGAGGGTGAATCTCCTCCTGCAGGTAAAATAGTGGAGAAGAAGGTGTGCACGGCGGCGGAGGGCGTGAACGGGCCGAGCCGCGTGCTGCTGGGCGCGGCGGCCGCCAAGCCCGCGCACACCGACGTACAGGTATCCACGTCCACCTTACTCAATAAGGTAAACTTTAGTTCCCTCTCGCTTGCTCTCTACTGTCGCTTCTAGGGGAAGGTATTTTATCTATACAGTACTGTGTATATATTTTATTTACATTTGATCCTCAAACTTAGTTGATTGGACAAAATCCCAGAACAAATGTTAATTGAACATTCATTCATACTTGTATTATGTTCATTATAGTAGCATACTAACATCTCAGTGCTAATAAAAATTTGAGCCCTCAAAAACTTGAATATTAACCTCTGTGGTGCTTGATACGACTTTTTTGCAAATTTTAAAGATCTTTTAATAAACTCCATAACCATATTTAAGATAATTAATAGATATTACAAATGTTGCCTCATTTAAATTTCAAGTTTTTTTGTAATAAAAATAAGTATATACAATACCAGTCAGAAATGACTATAAAAAGGAAAATATCATAAAACTATATATTTTAGTTATATAATAAGTTTTAATTATGTATGTATATTACAATATTAACTTGATAACTATAAATATTAAAGTCATATAAGACATGCCAATTATATATAAGAAGTAGTCAATAGTATATCAAATTTTATAGAAATTCATTTAGTACTTGATTGGTTTTATTGTCTGGCTTGATCTATGACACAGATTTGTATGTTAGATTTATAAACTATGTATACCTAAATGTTGTATTGATTCATACATTGTTTTATTTATTTAACATAACAGTGTCATATTGTAGGAGTTTTTGCATTTTAAAATTTAGTTGGAAGTGGTAATGATGTACCTTGATATATATTACCATTTTGCAGCATACCAAGTTGCATTTTGTGGTCAAGTGATACAATTAAGTGATTTAACGTTTCAAATGCATTGCAGTATAAGAATGGGGTTCATCGGTGGCATCTTGCTTAGATTTGGGATTTTTCTGTTGCACATAGAAAAAAAGTGTGTTCGAACAGTTTTATCAAGTTCCAACTTCCGAGCTCGATAAGGTTCTTTAAAATATATCAAATGATCCTCGACAACTACTCTCGTAGCCTAATCGAGCCTCCCGCGGCGAGGGCGGGGGGTGGCGACGTCCATTCTTTCACCCTCCCGTGTAACACGTGGGCTGACGAGTGTTGTGGTGCGGCAGGGGCTGGTGGACTACGACGGCGACTCGGACGAGGAGGAGGAGGGCGCGGGCGCGGCCGACGAGCGCGACGCCAAGCGGCCGCGCCTCGCCTAGCCGCCGCGCCGCTACTAGCCGCCGCGCCCTTTCAAGGAATATAACGAGCCACGCGCGCCGGAGGGCGCCTTGAGTTCGAACCGCCATATCGATTTTATTCATCGATGCTTCGAGTAAATTTTTTTTATTCGTTAACAAAAGAAGCTTCACGATTCCGATTGTGCGACATCCCCGGTATGAGTGACGCTAGGTATCGTTGATTTAAAATAAAAATCCCCCTCCATGCGTATCGATTGGAGGATCGATGTCGCGGTTCTGTGTTCGAGGTCCCCCGCGGCCCGCCGCCGCCAGTTGTCCCTCGCTGACGAACGTTTGTACCGCGAGAACCGGCCGAAACGAGGTGTACAGGATTTTCTAAAACTCCCTACATTTCTATATCACTGTAATATTAGTTTTCAATGAGTACCGTGCTGTGTTTACCGAACTATATTATGCAACACCCTCGACTATTCCATGCTGTGCATTTAAGCAGTTCGATTGACACGTTGGCGGTACGTACTTCCATTTAAAGGCGCCTCGAGAAGTACTGAAATTTTAACCGGGCGCAGCCGGTGGCCTGGATCGGAAATTGGAGGGATGAAATTGTGTAAAAATAGTAAGAAAAATCAGTATGAGATTTTGTATATGTCACTCGTTTATATTCCGAACAGATCCGCGACTGGACTCGGATGAAATGTTCGTCTATCGCGGCGCTCCTAACGATTAGTTGAAAGCTGCTAGGCAGACAGGAGCTAGCTGATCTTTGTCCATTATTGTGTAAATACGAACTGGCACCCGAATGTCGAACTTTGAGGTTAGTTAAGGTATGAAGAGATCGTTCATACTTGTAGTTTAATTGCATCGGACGGTATCAGAATGTAGAACAAAAAATAACGGTTTGTGGTGTGTATAATGTGAAGTTATATTAACAGTTGGAGCACTTGCACATTATCCGATACGTCGTCGTGACCGGCAGCCGTTATTCTACATTGGTAATAACCGTGATTATTATATCAATTTCCTATTGTTGATGGGACAAGCGGCTGAAGAAAGTATTTGTACACGGGTCACATAGACCACGAGCCCTTTCATCGGATCTCTAAATCAGTCGATGAGATCAATGAATAAGACCGACCCGTATTGCATGTATGTGATATAACCGTATAATTAGGTCGGATAATGTGCGAGCTCTCTCAGGTTACGATTTTTGAAGGATTGTAATCGACAAAAGTACAAAGAAAAATATGATTGGGATATAAATGTCTATCCAATATATGAGTAGTCGAGAGAAACACCGTGAGCGCGCAATCATTATGTATAAAATATTTACGTATTTATGAAAATCGGATAAGTTTGTTAATAGACCAGGTGACCAATCTTTCTTTGTGTACTGAACATTAAAGTGAGCTGTGCGCGACGAGTGCGGCCGACAGTTATACTATTCGAAAGTTTGTATTTGATCACAAATGTATTTATTCTTGTGGTAATTTATGAATTGTCTACCGCCATATTGTCTTGTCTTGCACAATGCATTCAAGAACGCCACATCTGTTGAGCTTTAAAGAGGAGTTAAGTAACTCGTTGAGCATCTTCAGAATTTCTCTTTATTGTACGTCTAGTAAGTTTTGAAGCCAATGTTTTTATTAATCTGAATGATAAGGATTGCGCTCGTTTATTGAAAAAGTTTATTTTATTTTCGAACAATGAAAAAT
>DWME01005509.1:0-14797 GCA_018244795.1 Parelbella ahira ahira | reverse complement strand
CACCGTTAGCAAGTGATATTTAAACTTAAAACGCACTTTTATAAAGAGGTGCGCGCCATGGATTTGAATCCAGGACCCCCGGAATGAGAGGCTGAATTCTTAACCACTAGGCTACCACATGCATGTTAAATATGCTCCAAAATATTGAATATGCTATCAGGGCACGCAATATTAAGAGTAAAAATAGATATGTATTAAAAGTTTTGTCTTGTCCATTGGTGGTTAGCGAGTTATCCGGGGGTCATGAGTTCGATTTCAACTCAGGACAATTATATTATGTGTAACCAGCACGAGTATCCATTTTGTCTATAGGCAAAATAGTATACATGTAAGTATATATTTATGTATGTATATATCCGCATACATAAACTATACGCAGTTTATCAGCCGCCTGATTACCGTTACATGGGATCTGTTTACTGGGACAGATTCTGTTTACACATGTTATGGAGATATTCCATGTGTACATTATGGCAATAGACCCACCGTCTATTCCACGGAACGCTGGTCAAACGCGAAACTACTACTCTCGTACATACGTACGGAAATATAGACAGGATGTCATGTTAAGATACTTTATAAACGGGTAGTAGTTAGTTCAATAATCTATTAATAATGTAAATGAAACGTGCTAACAAGTATCGCGGGCATTAAATTGTATGGATTCTGAGACGATACAAGTTTAAAATCGTCAATCACTTCAACAGCATTCGAGAGACTCAGCGACAATTACTATGTACATAGGCAGGTTCCAAGAAACTCATTTGGTACAAGATGTAAATATATTTTTGTTAGATTTCTTTAGCGTGTTTTGTTATATTTACATTTGAGTTCTCTAATCATTTTTTCCTACTCTCGAGCTGCGCGATTTTTTCTTCGGTGCCAAATTACTGTGGTGATGAATGGTTGAAAACGTTTAACCATAAATAGATGGTGGGTCCGTTTATATAAAAGTAATTTATCAGTGCCGATAGTATTTTCTTTTTGCTTAAATGTAGAAATAGGCGTTTGACTGCAATCGCACCTGATGGAAAGCGAGATGCAGCCTAGGATGTAGCGCGCTCGCCTAGACAGTGGCTATTCACTCTTGTCTTGAATAATTCTAGGTTATACGGAAGATTATAGGTTATAGGAAAAATGGACGGCGCTATAGGCGTATATGACTGCAAAATAAATTCATGTATAGCTGTTACGTTGCACGACAAAGTTATTTTGATGACCATGATAACTTGAATGAAGGCAGTTTGAAACCTGATAGAGGTGCAGACTATTTAGGATAGACACTTTATTAGATTAAAGTATGAATTAGTGCAGAAATAAAAGGAATAGTTTATAATAAACGGCTAGACTATTGGTGCAGTGGTTAGTGAGAGTAATCTCCAACGGCAGCGGCCGCTCGTTCGATTCTTATCTGAAAAAAATATTTCTGTAAAGATATACAAAATTAATAGTTTATCGGTTGTAAGATCTACGCTTAATATAGCCTGAATCTAGTACATACATACAGGAAGTAGAAAGTGGTCCATTCCCGAAGTATAATATACCTAACATTAGATAGACGAATGTATAAATTATTCCTATTGGAACCGAATGGGGGGAAACTGCCAGCGTCTTCTGTGTTTCCGGATACAGAACAGAACAGAACCTAAACCTCCTCAAAGCAAGAGTGTATAGGCATCAGCCTAGGATCACCTAGGCTTGCATACTCGAATTTAGGTCGAATCTGAACTTTCTATCAGGTAGGGTTGTGAACAACCGTTACCTTATTTTTCATAAAACTAAAAAAAAGGAACTTTGTTCCTAAAAAAAAGCAAGAGGCAATATTGTTCTGGTTCTGTTTCCAGGTCCAGTCCAAAATGATTTCACCATTATTTATTTGCGATCATACAAAACTTGTGTTCCTACATAAATTCAGCAGGTTTTTAAGGACAATGATATTCGGAATGCAGTGTTTTCTGCGTGCTTAAACCTAAAGGAATTTGGCGTGATGGTATAATTATAATAATATTTCTCAAGAAGTTCATGTACTCGAACATCCCTAGACTCCTAAGATAGAAGAGTATAATTAAACTGTTTTTAATATTTATATTCCAAAACAAAAAATGTACAAAGGAGTTCTGAAATGATCATTAATTTTCTGATTGTTTTCAGTAATTGAAAACAGAAATAAGAACTCAACCTTAAATGTTTAAGTATTGAATCATTAAAATTATAATTATAGTCAAATGTCGCAATGTTTTTCGAGGGAAACTTACAATTGTATGGGACATTTAACGCAAGACTGAGCACGAAAATATACATAATTGAAACAACGCAAAAAATAAGATGGCGACTTAATCTATAAGGATTTTTTTTATATCAGATTATACAAACAATAGATATACAAAAAAATTCAGCTCTTTTATGATTGCTCTTAAACTTTTGATCTTTCTAGAATATTTTCCGAGCAGAAGTAAAAACAATAGTTTTAATTACGCATCATATCTATCAAAGAATTAAAGTTGAAACGTAAACATTTAAACAGCCGGTCGAACGTGGGCCGTGTTCCTGCGCTCCGATAAAAAAAATTAATGTATTTAGAAAAAGAATAAAAAAAATATTTAATTAAATCGAGCCGGTCGCATGATCAGATGTAATAATATTTCACACGTAATTAAAAATTTATAAGTGGCTTGAGATGTACATATTTATATACAATATCCTTGATGTCAAGCCACACAGGTGAATAGCAGAGTGAGAGTACTTTTAATCACTTTTTAGTTTTCAAAGATTTTGTACATGTCGAGGATTTAAAAGATATACTAGTAATGAACCCACAAGAGAACTCTGCACCTTGTTATCTCATCCCAAACTAGACAGAGTCCATGGTATGGTAACAAGACAGCTAATAACTTTGTGATAATTTTTTGTACAAATCCTACCTCCAGGTCCAAGGGAATTGAATCCCCACCCGCGGTTTAACAGTATGGTTCGCGAACCACTTTACCAACGGGCCAGGGCCAGAGCAGGGTAAAAGTTTATTATTTGAAACTGTTTTTTATAATTTCGAAAAAATATTTTCAAGGTGAATGAGATCGATTTTTAGTTTTGGCGACCTTACCACATACGCATTATTTCATCGCGGTTACTTCTGTGCCAAGGTCGCCTTGGCAAAATGCTTCTGTTTATAGATTTATTTTGCAAACGCGGTCGAGGCACACTTTTAGTCACAAAAGAAGTTATATATACATATGCATGTCTTGTAACAATTTTTTGTGAGAAAAACTTGTTATTCGTAACCAGTTACTTAAAATTGACCACAACTCCGCTTCGCATTGTGGACGTCCACAATGGATCAAAGTAAGACATCAATATGCCGGTGAAAAAAAAACTAATTTTATTACAAATATATCGATTTATTTTTATTGTAATCCATTATTTTAATCCAGTATTTTTAAACTATTTAAATATGAATAATCTTTATGTACTGGAATTATGTACATATAAGACGTTTTTTGCTGCGTTATTTTTTATGATCATAGAGTGCTGGAATTATTGAATACCACGACGATTGTATTGGCAGTCGATACAGCGAAATGAAAAATTGGCGACAAATTCGACATTCCATGTATGCTGTACAGTTTCCTCGCTTCCTTGAAAGCCCTTGTTCCGAAGTGCGCGACACTTCATTAGTGGCCGATGCACGACTGAATCATGCCCCTTTTGTTTGACTCTCCAATGGTGAAGAGGAAATTCGGATGTATACGTATTCTTCCGAATGACTAGGTATTCATATACTTATCTAACATAAATGCTGTATGTTATGGAGGCAGAAAAATTATATGACGCTTATTCTTAAGATAAATTCAAATGGTTTTATCACATAATGACATACATATGTATGTAGTTTTTCGGTTTTGGACACCTCTCAAGCTACGATAGTTAGAAAAAAAGGCAGTGGAAATGAACGCCATCGTTTTTAAAGGTTCTCAGGCAAACTCTACAACTCTACTCTTCAAATTTATACTCTACGTTTGCCTTAATATGGGGTTGGCTGTCCATCTAGTCTACTAACTATGTATATTGCATAGTATCTTAGTATGTATGTACGTCATTTCTTGCTGCTTACTTAAGAAGAATAGAATATGATGTATGAAATCCATTAGGTGTGTATAAATCGCAGGAAAATACTGAGATTACATCCATCTAGTGGCAAAGACTTAGTCACTTTGTTACCATATAATAATGCTTAGGGCGCTTTCAGACTGGCGTATATTCGGTATTCTTTATGCTCGTTGTGGCATACCCGTCTAAAATACGTAGGTCTGAAAGTCTCCACGCGCCTACATTTGTACAAGATCTCAAGGAGTCTCTTAGACCCTTACAGATATATGAGACGGGTAATCCAAATTGAGCGTAAAACGCGCACAAGCTACTTTGGTCTGAAAGCGCCCTTAATTGCAACGCTTAGTAAGCCGACAGGACTACGACGATTCGCAGTATTGATACAAGTGCTAATTTGAGATATGTAATGAATAATGAAAAATATTGTTATTGTTCCTTTCAAAACGGAAGCGGATTCCGTTTAAACATCGCTGTTAAGCTTGGATGCTATTGTATGTTATTTCATACTTGTTGCGAAAAGTGTTTTCTTTTATTTAAGCTGTAACTAACACTTTTCTCCCGATTAAGGGGTTTCGAAAGTCGTAATAAACTAACGAATAAAAAAATCAGATACGAAGGTAGTAATAAACAAACGCATACAAAAAATGGTTAAAAATCTTAACCATCTACCAAAAACTTTCAACAAAAAGTAATAAAGAAAAAAAAATTAAATTTTATTAAAATACGAGTACGTTTATCATTTTATAGATGTTTATTCGATTAGTTTATTCGTTGATTAGTTCGATAGTTAGATATAAACTGTTACAGTTCTATTTATAGATATACATATCTACATTAATAGTATTTATTACTGTATGTACATACATATTTATAATAGTTTTTTTAACTATAATTATTTGTAATATTTCTTGAGGTAAATATGCAACATTGTGCCGTTTACTAGCGATTTGTACAAGTATAATGCAATTAAATATTTAATTAAACTAATGTATATAATCGTAAATAATATCTGATTAATTAAAATGTATAAAATTGTAGGTACATAGTGAATGATAAAATAAGATTGTACAAAAGTTTTCAGTCGCATTTATACGAATAAACGTTTTTGTTCTTATTATCCCGTTTTATAGAAAAAATAAATTTCTTTAATTGTTCCATGAAGAACATAATTTAGGAGCTTTGACAGTTTTATTCGACCACAACTGAAATCATGTGTTGTACATATTATGTCTTGTTCATCCTATTTCGTATTTGTTTTCAATGATAACTTCATATGTATTTACCTAAGGTAACACCACATCTTTAATCCCCGAAGGGGTAGGCAGAAGAGTTCAGTACATACACTGCCACGATTTACCAGTCACGTTTTTGCGTCCTATGGAATAGGTGGCGAACCTATTGCCGTATACATTTATTATTTAATGTTGCACAATTAAGTATTTGCACAATAAATTGTGAATTTTACTGCTGGAGATTTATTTAATTTCGTAATGGTCTCTTCTTAACTCTACACATATATATTATCTCTTACCATGGTTACCCACTGTTCATTTAATTGCACTACACAATTTTATTTTTGTTCTACTGTTGTTATTATCTTACTAGTGGGATCCCTTCCTGCTACTGAATTAGGTATTTTGGAAGGAATTAGGAGTTACGGTGATATTTATTGGAAGAGAGATCAAAACAGCCTTATTGGTATATAGCACAACCATAGCCGAAATGCTCTCCAAAATAGTTAATTATTGACTTGCCAATATCCCGTCAACTTCACGCTATTCTCAAAATACCGGAGACTTGTACAATTTTTACCTGGCTGAGACAAAATCAACATCGTGTTTGGAGACGGCCCGCTAAACATAATTTGAATATGAAATTCTGTTTCTGAATATTCCTAAACGTCCTTCGACAATTCTCAACATAACTTGTTGATTTTCCTCTACCGAGAGAATACACGGAGTAGGTTACTCGTACGGTAAACGATAATATGCTATTACATACTATTATTATAAATAAACGCAGTTCGTTTTGGTTCACAATAAGGAAAGATATTGTTCGGTGTAATCTATATATGTATTATATTATATTTATTAGAAACAGTCGCGACATATGATTAATACAACGATACCATTTTTTATTTCCAACTGACATCTGTTAGAGTTGAGTCAGAATATTCTGTGAGAAGTACGATAAAGTTTTTTTGTGAAGGAAGAGTGGTTCAAATTTTAGCGGAAATTTAGATATCAAGCATAGAAACAAAGAGAGATAATGTGTTGGAATAATTTAAATGTAGAGTCCTGGTAACAGTCTTAGTAGAACGTTAGACTAGTTTAGCGGGTAGCACTTTACATCGAAGATCATTTAACACAAATATTCAAGTTGTGTTCTTCGCTTCGTATATACAAACACAGCAGTTGTTAAAATTTAGTCAAGGATATCTCACTGATCATAATTCGTCACGGTCTTGATGCTCGCTCGGTTGGCTAAGATTTAGGAAAAAAGTGCAAACAGAAGTAGGATGAGATATAAATATTGATGTTCCAATTTATAGCGCATAAAATATACCCACATATAATTTTTATGAGTAATAATATTTTGGGACATCTCCACACAGCCATCAGATCCAAAAGCAAACAAGAACTTACTTACGATTCCGATGGCCGTGTGTGGAAATGGTCCAATATTTTTTTTTTTTATTAGTATGCCAGCAATTGCGCGAAGACTTGTTCATTACATGATGAAAAGTAAGGATACAGAAGTCACAAAATATTCAAAGGGGCGTGACGTGCGCTGGAGTAAACCGACGGTAATCGAATTGGAACTCCAATTGTATATTCTCGTCTCAACTGCCGTCTTTGTCCCTTTGTATTTTTAATATAAAAAGCCACGGGTATTTCTGCACGGGTATTCAAACACGGAGCGAAGAGGGCATCGAGTGCTAAATATCTCTATCCTTACAGACCCGCTGTGCTTCTTCCATATTCATCACCTTCATCAGACGTGCACGCCGGTTTCGGAACCTTCAAATGCTTCTAGAAAGTTATATTTATAATTTATATTTTTTAATTACTATGTTTTAAAACCCTATAAATGAAATATATACAAGAAGTGAACGATTATTCCCGAATGCCCAGGCTCGTACGAATACTTCATATTGGTACATTAGGCTTCGTACCGGCTTCGTAAACAAGTTAGTAATTGACGAATTATGCCTATTTATTTGAATAACATTCAATAAATTTTTAATCAATATATAGTTTTGAAGTCCCTTTTTCCGTATGTAATCCTCAAAGTAGAGGAAACGATGCGCGGAGTGGACGCAGTTTGGTGCACTGTTTGAGAAAAAAAACACCTTTCACAAAAAAAGTTTCAGAAATCAATGTAATGACTATCGTAGTTCGTCGATCTCCATCTAGTTTGCTGTGTAATCCCGGGTTCGAATTCCGGTCGGACAGACTAGCAAATTTAGGTGTTCGTTTTGTGGTTGAGTATTTCTGTTGTTATCTTCGGGTAAGTCTGCGGCGTACTCTAGCCATTATTGTTCTTACTTTGCTTATATTATAGGTTAGACTTGGCGACTCACCCAGGATTATATTTCACCCCGGCATATTACAACCGTATCTATCAATCGTCTATTCCGTGGTCAAAGTAACTTGAAAACTTAAGTAACCAAAACTTACAAGACTACAAAAGCTGGCCATGAATTAGAAATTAAGACAACATTAAAAAAATGACTTTGAAATCTGTATACTTCAGGCCTAGAAATAATCTAATCGCAACCGTAGTTGGCTATAATATATTATACATGTAATAGAAATGCCCATGTCGTTAATAACACTTCCTCTACGTACAGCCCAAAAATACATATCTTACTAAAAATTGTGCGTTTTCTGAGGTAATATCACATCGATTTTGATACCCCAACGCCACTGGGCTGCCACAGCCGAACCACTGTAGTGTATATACTCACTAATGTTATTGTGGTCACGATCATCTCGTGTCCTCATAAAGAGAGTCGCGGTTTTGGAGCAATGTCACACCACTATCTACGTTATAGCTAAAGATATAGGAGTCAGAATGCCATATATAATTCAAGTGGTTACACATATCTACAAGAAGTATATTTGTATGCTCTGACACTACGCTTCAGCTATTCAATCATAGTGAATTACGCCACATTTTTATCTGCGTAGTTCTAGTGTTGATATTCTCTGCCTGATTTTTAAGCTATTTTAAAATGGCTTGTTTATACAACAAACCTTATATTACTTGTAAAACAATGGAGGAACTGAAACATTTAGATGGTTAAAAAACAATTGCCTTTAATAACCTGAGTATATCTGCCTTCGGAGACCTAAGGGAGGCATTAATTCGCTGTCTCATATTATAATCTCCCCAGCAAGAGCGTCGTCAATGGATAGCCCAGTAAGGCAGCGAGTTGGTATATAGCGGATGCGAAAAGTGTGAAATGTAGGTATACTTAGAGGCACGTGAATTGATATATTTGTAGAGTGGGTTTTGCCTCGACAACAAGTGCGATAAGAAGGGTAGAAAAGGGTAAATCACTACGAGATCTTTTCTATATAATAAACAAACCATAAAATTAGAATAACTTTATTTAATACAAAAACATGGTAAAAAGCAATTAGGACAAAACTCCCACTAACAGTTTGTAAAAGTTGGATGACTGTAAGTTTGGTTGCTTTGCATGTATTTAGTTACGTTTTTTATTTCTAACGTGTCAACTGTCCTTCCCTGCCCGCCCTTAACGAAGCGGTTACTCTTGATACTAAAAGAAACTCATGCGATAGTACCGATTAGGAATAAAATATTTAAAATGTTCACATATAAATTAATTTAGTTGGTTATCTTATTTTATCGAGGTTTGGAAAATTCGGCAAGATATTTTACAGTATGTGATCTTAGGCATGACTGTGCAAGATAGATATTAGGACAAGCAGTTGATTGAGCACCTATGTTGCAATAACTTTCTATTATTGCATTAAATGCTCTTCATTTACATTACATACGTTATAAATTTAGGTAATTTATACAGAGATAAATCCTATCGCAGCTAATTTAACCCTCAAACGAAATTGCGAGCGAAAGCAGAAGGCATTTGTTCGAGGCGATTGATTCAACATTCGCACTTACATTTTAAGCGGATTTATTCGCACAAAAATAATGGCCCCGAAAATACATAGTAGAGCTCCAGATTTTTTCCTTTCATTTGGAATGCCTCCCAAATCAGAACGTTCTACGTGCTTTTGTTTACGTAACAGCCGGGATTTGGGGAAACAGTTTCGTTCGCAATAAAAACTGATGGGTATTTACAAGGTAACGGCTGTTATTTACAGTATCCAATACCTTTATTAATAAACATTAACGTACATACAGGAGAGGTGGGGTACTTACAGGAGTGGTGGGGTATCTACAGGAGAGAGGAGTAATAGAGGTGTAATATGTTTCGGTTTCCAGCATTCTAGTAGGACTCTGATTTTACATATCAGTTATTGAATCACCTGTCTTGACCAAATAGTTCAGGCACTGAGTGATGGGGAAGTTGTCTCCAAAAAAAAAATTCAAAATTCTTTCAACTCCAGTAGCTTCCCGCTATCTCCTTCAGGTCGTCAGAAATATAATTTTAATTAGAATCACACTATAGAATGGTTGTAAGGTCTAATGTCTAGCCTAGATACAGTTAATAACAATAAAATGACATCTTAGAATTTGTTAAGTATTGCAAGCTGAACATAGCCAAATACGCTGGGCTCATTTCGGTTGTACAACTTTTGTATACCCACATTTGTGACAATAAACGTTTTTGTATTTACATTGCAGTGTTTTATTCTAACTAATTAACGTAACTGGTGAAACGTGGGGGTGCACTACACTCTTCTACCTACCCCTTCGGGGATTACAGGCTTGATGTCACGTTTTGTTTTATTCTAAAACGTACTGCGGACGAACGAAGTGATGAATACGTAAAGATGGCTAAATCAAACATTAATAAATCACGAATCTCAAATATTGGTCGTTAGTCGCGTAGTAGTTACTCTCGTGGTGGCAAAGCTGTGGTATAATTGAATAAATTTAGTTGTGTTATGATAGCTATGCTAATTACACTAATATAAATTATTCTATTTAAGGCCGCCGATACACGTGAAACTTCTAACTGAATTATATATCTAATAAGCCTGATTTTTTGTGTGGGCATATGTGAACAAAGCAAAATTAAAATTAAATCTAATTTTTAGTTCATCGGGAGCATGTGTATATAATATATATTTCCTAATTTCCTATGGAAACAAAAAGGCTAATTAATCATAGTTGAGATATGATCTTTTGTTTCTGATTCTACTCGTACATATACATATACTGGTTTAACTCGCGTACGTTATACGGAGTGGCCCGACTTATATCCGTAAATATGTAAATTAGGTTTACTGCGCTCAGAGGTACCAAAAAAAAACTTAATTTCGTTGTAACTAATTTAATTAATAAAAATTTCAGTATGAACCTTATAACTAGGCTTAGTCTAATTCCTAGCGATTTTAGATAAAGAATGAACAAAATATATCAGAAGTATCGAATGAAGACATCGCGATCGACCTCAAACAATATTGCACAATTGCCGAGTTGCATTTTTATGGTGAATAACAACCAGCAGTGTGTTACACGTGCCGGTGGTGTCAGCGATCTTCGTATGGATGCGATACATGTTGTATGTATATGTTTTGTTTCTGTTTAGCTTTGTTTAACAACAGGTTCACCAACCATTCCGTTGTGGGGCGTAGACGTAACTGGTGAAACGTGGGAGTGTACTACACTTCTGCCTCCCCTTGCGGGAATTAGAGGCACGTTGTTACCTTTTTTAGATCTGTGAAGCTTAAATTTCGCGTTTGTATAGTTTTTAAGATTGTTATGTCAATTGACTGCGCGAATGGCTTGCTATTCTCTGTACTGCGTATTAACTTCAGAACGCAATCCACATTCACCTTTTAATGTTGGGACCTCGCCAGCTGTAACAGGGGTGGTTTTTTTTTATTTAGAGGCCCAGCACTTAGCTACAGCTTTGTCTGATGTAAGCTAGTGTGGCTTATGGTGTAGCATATTTCTCTAGTAAGCACCTATTCACAAAAAAAACGTAACATCGCGCCTATAATCCCTAACGATGTAGACAGAGGAGTGTAGTACACTCTCATGTTTCACTGTTGCCATACACCGGGCACAGTTGTAGACTCCGATCCACTACCACAAATTTCTACTAGAAACTCTAACCTAGAAAATCCAATACTAACCAACTCGGGATTCATAACCAGGACCTCTCGAACAGCAGTCGCAATTTGCAACCACTCGGCCAGCGAGACAGTCAACTTACAATGATTTTAAAAAGCCCTAGATTTCAGAATTCTGGAAATAGAAGCGACCTAAGCATTACCAACAACAGCATCGTATGCGAGCGGACCATATATTAGCGAGTATGTTTCTACTAATTCACAAGTTAAAAATCGTTACTACATAATTATATATTGCACATTCGTGTTTGTTGTAACAATTTACCTCATCGCTTCGCATTTAATTGTACATATTATGTACATAGCCGTATTAATTATCGTCACTGGATTCTAATATTTACGGAAAATATAACGAGAAATGAATTTGGATAACAAATGAGTTGTGATGATACCTGTTACTTATCTATTTAAGTAATATGATAGAGCATTGCCGTGGCGCGCATGCTAGATATTTTCCTATTATCGTCATCATCAGCCTACTCCCGCCCACAGCTGGACAATGCCCCCTCCAATAGCACGCCACTGAGCTCGGTCTCCAGCTATTTTCCTATATAAATGTATATTGGTATATATTAAAAAATCTATATTTTAAACTTTATGTTAGTTAATTACAAGGAAAATATTGAGCAATTGAAAGATGGCGTTATTTATTTAACCATACAAGTTAATAATTCACAATCGTATATACATAATGTATGTAAAAAAATTCAATAATATTTTTTACTGTAAGTATAATGGTTATATTAAACCAAAATACAATAAATAGGGCATAAACAAAAGCTTATATACTTCGAGTGAGGACTAGGAATTTCAAGTTAGAAAGACCAAATAGTGCCCTATCCCGGGGCCGATAAGAAATTCTCGGTTAGCAGTCGCAATTGCATCCATTCGACATAATAATATTATGTTCATCCTAAAAATATGTTTGGTTCAAGGAGCTTGTAATTATATCCACTGGTTATCAGACCCGGGCTTACTCGCAATGTCTCTTAATAGTCTTATGCGATTCTCAGTGCAATAAATCATTGTGATTACAATGATTGTGAGAAATTATAAGTTTTTCTTTTCATTCTCGATAACGATTGACGTTTTTGTATATAAACGTTTTTACTTAAATTATTATGGGTATTGAATAATACGTGGATTTTAGATTTCTTTGCTACAAACTTCGGTTAGGGTGGCAGTTGCTGCTATGCCCACGTCCGTTAAATTTGTCACGACATAGGATTATTTTTTACTACCTAATTGATACTCATGACTTCGTCTGTGTTGCTTATGATATGAACAATATACCTACTGTACACAGATCAAAACATAATAAATTATAAAGACAAAAGTATACTTTGGTTATCTTAAATAATCTTTACAAATCATTGTTTCTTAAATTTTATTTTAAATTTTGCATTTAATAATGACCAAATGTTTAAGTTTTAAAAACAGAAAAATACCGAAATCTATCCAGTAGGAGTAGTATGATGCGCGCACAACGCATATCTTTATCATTTTAATTATATATTTATATAGATTTATGTATGTGATTGTACTATGTACTATAACTTTCCTACGTCCTTCCAGCCGTTACCAAAATATAATGACATTCAAAGGTACCATCTGAAACACAAACTAAAAAAAATTAAGTTTTAGTGTATGAAGTTTTGACTTTAAGAAGAACATTATAATACGATTAATCGTATAGTGTAATGTCCAGCTTAGTGAAGTGAAAAATAAAATAAAATAAGTATAAAAAAATTTTTGTATTTAGATACTTTTACTCAAGAGAAAATTTCTAAGTGCACTCGTGCTGAAACAATGGCTAAGTGTAATTACAAATTGCATAATGAGTGCAAGTCAGCTTACGCGTGACGCGACCAGCGTGTTTATGCTAATTATTCAACCTACAGAACCAAATAAACGTTTGAACAGTCCCGTAGACAATACTTTTTACATATACTTTTATCGCTATCTTTTGAATAAAACATGCAATTTAATTTTGTAATTTAATATTGTAAAATAATTTTTGTAGTCAAGTCTTGATTGTTAAACACATTATATAAATGCTACTAAGCCTTTTTAGCAGGACAACGATTTGTGTTTGTGCAAGTTAGTGAAATTAAATATTACTAGATATTCGAACTATTGAACAAGACATACAATGCAATCAAATAATATTTACGTATGCATATTCAAAGTTTTATTTCCTCATGAAGTAAAATGTGATCATTTAAAAAATAAAAAAATAACATGATTGTTAACAAACCGATTTGAGATAAAAATATCCATTGTTTTAAAAGTTCATGGTCTATATCCAAATGTGCATGAAAACTGAGCTAATATTCCAAATATTCTTTTCCTTTAAATTCATGTCCGTCAATTTATTTGTTCCTGAATAACTTTTGTATCTGACTGTACCATTCATATAAAATCATGAGACATTTGCGTGACTTTGGAGTGTTATATACCTGTTGCATATATTAATCGCAGAACCGTCACACATATATGTATATGTATATGAAGATTAACATAATATGTACCTATTCGTTTTATTTTGTTATTAAATAAAAGGTTTTAAATGGTAATTGCATATTTTAAACGTGCCTTCCCCTATTAATTTAAGGATAAATGAAGATTTTTTAACCTATTTTATTTCGGTGAGAAAACATCCTATGTTAGGCAAACGACCGACAGCGAATTACCTTACCTTTAAGAGCGAAACACGAGTACGGCTAACAATTATTTCGGGGTACCAATAGGTACTAAAAGTTGGAGCCGTGATATTACTGGAGAAACCGTTTGTTTGTGTGTTTTTGTGTTGTTTGGCCCGCATATGCCCACTACTGGGCGCAGATCTCCCCCACATTGATACAGTTGAGGTTTCTCTGCTTTTTTTAGCTACTGGTTCTACTGTGTGGGTTTGTGGCTGCCACCTAAAATGCATACGTAGCGTAGGACGCTGTTCAGCTAGGTGGAGTGGCGATATACGCAAAACGACCGGCAGTGATTGGATGCGAAGAGCTGAAGATCGAGCTTAGACGCCTGCTATAGAGATTCCTAAGTCTAGCATTGGACGGAAACAGGCTGGTGATGATGACCCAATATCCTTCCCGCCCCAACAATCACCAGTAGTTTTGTTTTATGTTGTATTATTCTTTTCCCCACACAGAAAGGTCCCGCTATCACATGTGGTAATAACCATAACAGTAACATATAGTATCTTAGTATTAAACAATTTGTGTAATAGGGGTATTTACATAATATATTGTTTACTCCTATTTATAAACGCAACAGATGGGTGCAAGCCAACGTTTTGTTTTCAAACCGAACGATAAGCGTATGTAGCAGTGTGAATATTAAATATAGTGTTCCATATCATGTCCTTAAATGTCCTTATTGAGTGA
>DWME01005508.1:0-14798 GCA_018244795.1 Parelbella ahira ahira | reverse complement strand
TCACAATTATTGTACCTAACGTTATTATTGTTGTTAATTATCACTGATATTAAAAGTTCAATAATTAATTATAACCCGTGTAAGATAACTTGACACTTACGTGATAACGTCACAGCGGCGTGTGGAGACAGTTCAATCAAAAATTTATTATTAGGTTTTTCATTACACTCTACCGTCCATATTGCCAGTGATAATATGACACTATTTAAATTGAAAAATAACGATATTTAATTATCGCACTACATATGCATATCAAGCAGGCATTAAGTTATCGCGAACGGGTTGTATCCAAAACAAATATTCCTGAAATAAAACCATGCAGTCTTCTTCACATAATGAAAAAACGGTGAATACAATCTGAAGTGAATGATATTTCGCAGGCGACTGCGTAAAGGGATTAGACAAAACAACGACAACACGAAATAATATACGAAACATTTTCAATATGACATTTTCGAAGCTCGAATATTGAAAAACGGTGTTTATAAAAAGCTTTTCATGTGAAAAAATCTATATATGTATGCGTTTTAAATCCTAAAACTAATTAATTTGATATTTTTTTTAGACCCGTGCCATTAGGCCCTGGATCGTGCATTAGTAACTGGCGTGCGTCAAGGCGTTATTAACGTTGCGGCTTAACGTCGCATATATTACGTTAAAAGTTCTATGTACCCTCAGTAAATATATCGTTGTCCGAAGCATATGTCGTGCGTTAAAATATAACTGTAATAGACGATGCATATATGCGTAAATTATGTACCGGCTTTTATGTGACGGGGTAGTCCAACTACCTATCCGAGATCCTTCGACATGACCTCCCGCCGATCGTATCTTCGTCCAGCTACACTAGTCGGACTATCGCGAAAAAACATACGTTAGTTAAATCGAGCATAATTCAAAGGCGCTTTCAGACCAGTCGTCGTGTACTAGCATAGACGCGCGAAACTCTTTCAGACTGATGTATGTATTTTAAGCGGGTATATCAAAACGAGCGTGATGCGCGCCGAAAATACACTGGTCTGAAAGCATTCTAATAATGCCTGTAGGTCTCAAGAATCGTATACTGGTAAAACCTACATATTCAAATGTGCATAATTGTAATATTGGCGAAGCAAATTAAACACAGCACAGCAGCAAGTTCGCCTTGCGACTAACGCGTGGACAACCAACACCAGCCTGTGAGATTATTTTTATTTCTTGTTCTTGCTAACTACGCTATCTATTCGACCAAGCTTTGCTCTTTTACCTAAGTCTTAACATATTTGAATTAGGCCAACGAATCATACTGAACTAATTGCGTTGCCAATGTTAATTGCCAAAGTATGAATATTTAATTTACATATTTATCATTTATATTGCTTTACATAAGTAGATTACGAGCAAGTCAATAAAAGCTGTCTATGATTTGAGATAAATATGCTATTCTAAAATCAAGCGACCATTGGCGCCTATACATGTTGCATCACTAAACATACAGAGTTGTTGTCGCGGGTACAAGATTATATTTTTTATAGCGTGACATATCTTATAATTTAGAGTCCCGTAGTAACACAGCCGCCTCGTACGAAGGCAGCTCGCTGTCCACTTGCCCGGGGGTGTGGCAGCGTAGACACGGCTCCGTTATGATCTCCTGAAAATTATGAACAACTAGTTGTAGAAGACGCACTCCAAGTTTGTTAAGATAGAAATATTTGACAGTCGATGGTCTCTGCTCACGCCATAAATAACCTGTAATGGTAATATGATAATAATAATTTCCATTTATCGCTTCGTATAATTTTCTTTTATCACTGCACATAATAGTATTATCATTTATCACGTAAATACGTGTCTACGTGCGCTGACATGTCGTTGATCTTCACTGTCATATAGCATGTATATGTTAATTGGCTATATACAATACATACATAATGTAATAAAGATAATAACTAAGGCGTGCGATGGAAAGCGCTTTTAATTCAGTGGCGCTGGCATACCGAGTGCAATCTGTCGACTAAGCTAAGTTTAAGAAAAAAGGCACAATAGATATTATTGGAAATTTGGAAGTAAGATTAAATAATGTGTCCTATTCTGGAGAGGGTGTCCGGCAGGTTACTGAAACAGGCTAATAATGATGAGTAGTAGTACTACCACTAACAAAGCTTGAAAACGTCCAATGCAATGACCGGTTTTAATTTAATGAACTAATTTGATTGCGTAAAATCAAATCACTCACCTGTAGTACATTAGAATCTTTCTGTTCGTTGCTGGTAACCACGTCGACCACCGTGTCGTAGGCGGGCGGAGGCCCCGACACTTCGTCTTGGACCTGTTGGACAACACAATCTAAATAATATGTAATATCTTGACAGAGCGCACACAGAGTCAATTGATACCAAATTAGAAGAAAACCGTTTCATGGTAAGAAGATATACGTTAATATCCATACATAAATTACCGAATGCATACTTGTGTAGGTAATTTTACAATCAGAAACAGAACAAATGGTCGTGTGCATTTCATTTTTTTTTGTGCTCAAGGAATGGGATAGAAATCGAACCTGCAACCCTCGATACAGCGGCCAGAGCCACAACAACTGCACCAACGCTACCATATATGTAGTTATATAATAATAAACACCTTTCTTAAATTAACCTGTTTTACTCGTCACATTTAAAATCAGTATCATAAAACATTTCATCCCGAATGTTATTACCAATTTAATTAGACCCCCAAGTACCTACATAATATTTAACACTTATATTGACAGTTAAAGAAGTAATCGTAAATAATAGGTAGGTATGTTCGAAAACCGAAATCTAAATTTTTACAAAAACCCATAAATAGCGTTTATATGATTCGATTAGTACCTTAGCTACGGTATACATATGATAGATAATAACAATATAAAAACAAACGTTGGAAAAAAAACGAAGTAACAAAAGTTTTCTAACACTTCGGGCTAATTAAAAATCATTTAGCTGCTCTCGCGGTGAGGAAGTGAGGTCAGGGTCAATTGCATTACACGTTACATCCTGCTCGCTTCTACGCGGTTAATTCTATCGATTTCAGCCTGCAGCCTATTAGAACGGGACAACTACATCTATTTCATTTCTATTTATGTCTGCCTTTCAAATAGCTTTTAGCGCATCTTGCTATTGGAAATATTGAGTGGATACATTGAGAGTATAAATTAAATGATGTTAGTTATGTTAAAGTAAATTTTTTATGCTCAGCGTTTTAGTTATTCAAAAGTAATTTTAAAATAACTATTGACAATGAAGTTTCGCAAAGTAACACCTTGTTTCAATTAACAACGTATTTATAAAATAAATGAATCTAAAATTTTCCGGACTTCAGATTACGAATATTCCAATTTTGAAGCTAGAAGTAAGCTGTTAACTTACGTGTAATAAGGCGTGAGAAACGGACGTATTAACACTGAACGCGATTCGAAGTATTTGTGGCTCATTTCAATACGAACGCTACATTGTAAACAAGCTGTTTTCTAAACGTATGTATCTTAAATAGTATGTATAACAGCGATAATCTACTGGTTACTGGACCTGCATTACATGTTCTGGGACGAATTCTTTTCTGCAATTAATGTTTTTTTAAAGAACAAATATATATGACTTGATATTTAAATGTAGGGAAATGTTGTGGGGAAATCTATACAAGTTACAACTGAAATTTTCGTAATAATACAGTTAGAGCCACCGTTTATAGTTGTTTTCTATTCTCAGAGGTAACTCTGATCAACATTACAAAATTTAACTGAAACCTCAACTCGTCTGTGGGATGTTTTTAAATGGCTTTTAAAATTTCTATCGAATTATTTGGAAATTGAGTTAATACTTTTAAGGATTACAACGATCGCTTCTATCATACACATGGATACGAAACCACACCCTTCAAGCATGAACACCAAATATTTAAATAACAATTGCTTCCACCTATAGGTACATGGACGGGGTAATGTCTAACTCGGTCTCTTATTTTCATAGGGTCTATTAAAACGAAATTAATTTCATTATGAAAATATCACCGTCGTCAAGTCAGCCTAAAATAATACGATGTGGAAACTCGCATTACGTGTAACGCCTATAAAAGCAGCTTAGGACTACCTGGATAAGGCAGCCGTCGCAAGAAAGGGATCGGTCGCAACAGAAATCAGTGAAGCTCAGCTGATGTAAGCAAAAATGTATCGAGAATTCGAATAATCACAAGCGTTTAAGTTTGAACGCCATCGACAGTTACGCTTCTGTTGTCAAACGATATCTAGTAGTACGTCGAGAGGAATGCGAAGAGTTCGTTCGATTCGTTTAACGTGAACTGCTTGGAAAAAACTGTTGATGATTCGATTATGTGAAATAACGATCAATTTAATAAAGTCGCTAAATATTAATCGGTTTACTTTCATGCAGTTCGTTTTTCGACATTAGTGAAATAGTATTGCAGTAGATCGATATCATTTTGAACATTAAGACGAACAAGTGTCTACCCCAAATATTCGTTGTCGTCTGGATTAAAAGAAATATGACATTTGGCATTAAGTCCACTCAATATAATATCTTCAGCATGCCTGCGTCCACTGCTGTACATAGGCCTTCTTGGAGGGATTTTGGCCATAAATACCACTCAAGCATACGAGTTGGGAATCGCAAAGCACAGCTTCTTGCACCACCTACGCTGCTGTCCGTCGGCGGTCAGGGCATTCAGCAGTACCTAGGTAGGCTCCGCCATATCGCAATCGGCCTGCCATTGTTAACAAGGAAGATGATTATATAATCATTGTATTTATATAAATACGCAGGCAGATGGCATGCATACCATTTTTAATAAAAAAAAATCTTATCGATTTTTAAACTCGTTATAATCGTCTTGCTCATCGCCATGAAACGCGATGCCCGCTGCCAATTTGCGGTTGCGAAGGGGAGGTTCGAGTCTCACCGCGTCCTAATTCTTACATGCATATTATGAAACATACTTATGAAGATTTGCATTACTGTTGTAGGTTTGCATGTAATAAACAATGGTAAAGTATATAGTATACAGTTGAGCCACATTGTAGATACCAGCCCTACAACCATATATAACATAAAGCATTTTAGTCTTCTTATCTTCCTGTATGTTGTCTATAAATAATAATCAATGTTAAGTATTTTGTATTGGGTTTTTTTTCTAATCTCTGCTGATATCTGGGATGTAACTATATACATTGATCATAAAGTTCTGCAGATGTTCAATTAATTATTCAGTAGTAAAATACTTTGAAAAAACAATACAGTGAATAAGAATACTATTCGTGCCGCTGTTTAATACTAACTTATTATTATTTTTTGTTTCAGATGTTAAAATAGATTTGAAGGATATCTTAACACAATCAACAATATATGAACTGTGATGGTGAGTGAATAAACATTTTTAAAAAGTCTTCCATTTTTTTTATTTTATGATTATATAGAATAAAATACTGAAGGATAAATCAAAAACTATGTCGTTACTTTATTTTTTAGAACCCAAGAGTTTCAAATAACGTATTCAGTTCCTCCTTACAGGCATACATATGTATATGTACACTAGATATCCATATGTATGTGTAGGTACTCCTATATTACGTAACAATAAAGTTTAATAGGCACTTCATTACGACTGAAAGCTGTCTATTTTCTGTAACATAATACGTAAGCCCTCAGTCCATCAAAACCCTGACCTTCAGGTATATTCATGTTCACATTGTTGTTTTTCTGACGCAGAATATCAATTTCGTTATGCATAATATATATTTTATTTCATGTGAAATAATCGATAGACTTTGAAACCGGCCAAACAAATGATGTAAGCAGAAGAAAGAAGATGCATGTCAGGTTTATAGAGAGAGATAATATTTGGTACTCAATACTCTCTGTCTACCTCGTAAACGATCTAACGTAAACGGTATAATAATAAAGATAATCGATGTCCTTACATAATGCAGCTGTATTTATATATTAAAATTCTATTTACTTGGTGATATTAAATCGTTCATTCATCCTAAGTTCGATTACCGCTCGCGGCTTCACACCGCCTATGACATTCTTGAAACATTGAATATTTAACGTCACTTTACATAAATTAGGTTAAAGTAATTAAGTGATGTCCCGGGAATACAGCATATCGAAGTAAACGCTGTACAGTACAAACCGTTATGCAGGAAACAATTCGTTTCAACTTGATATGTCCACAATGCACTTCCGCAAAGATATGCTTAAGATAATTAAACGTCACTCGATATAATTATATCTGAATTAGGATGCCTTTGGACATCTCTTTAAGGCCATTTGGTCTCGCATAAGAGAGCTTGAGTTATAGTAAATAGACGGCGGATAAACTACATTATACTTATATATACGAGTACATCCACCCGGTCACAGAACAAATAGGTGTGCTCATCACACGAATATGTATTCTGAAAATTGAACTCATGACACCCGACTTAGCAGTGTAGATTGCTAACCACTTGACCAACGAGGCAGTCAAACGAAGCCTTACTTTGGATGCTTCAAGAAAGGCATGAAAATAACTCTTCTTCACCGCGGGCAACGTGTTGATAAGTCTGTTGTTGCATATGTCCATATGTCCTCAGCGTACTTACTTGTTCGCCAAGTTACATTTATTAACAAAAACATTCGTAGTTATCTGTTTTTAATTGTTATCAACAATTTAAATAAATAAATACTGTTGTTTAATTATTGTAACCACAACTATAGTCAATACGTTTAAGTTAAAGTTTTTTACAAATAAAATTCTTAATTCAATACGTCATAAATAAACGTCTTAAACACTTTCTGATCTATGAATAAGCTTTAACCAAAGTGAGTCCTATCTGCCCAAGATCGTACACAAATATCTGCAGATAAAAAGTATTCCATATTGGTTCTAAATGCAATGTATTCCAGTAATCGTGTTACGAAGGTATTCACGGATTGCGATTTCAAGGATCGGATAGTGGATATACGCTTCGGAACGTCAAGTAAGTAAGCCGACATTGCTTACATATGTAGGTATGTTAGCGTAAACTTATGTAGGTACATAGACTGGTCCATATGTTTTGTGGTTGGTGAATCTAACAGCTGGGCCGACGGTAGTAAATATGTATTTAAATTTATCTGTGTTATATATAAATATTATATAAAAATATCAGCCGTCTGGTTACCATAATACAACATGACTTGATGCTTACTTTGGGATGAGATTGCTGTGTGTGAAGATCCTAAGATATTATTATGATATTTCATTGATTTTATATCGCATGTCATTCAATTATAGTGCTAAAAAAACTATGCAGATTTAATTATGCCTTAAAAAACTCGATCAATTAGTCCGCCTAACTAAATATTAATCGTAATACTGCGTACGAACTTGTTGGTGTTAAGGTAATATTACCGGCGCTTCAATTAGTTTGCACCAATAAATATAGCACAAATTAACTGGAACAAATTAATTGCTAACATTTTATAAATAATTGTGCAATTCCAATGAAAATGTATTATAGATTTTTCCCATAACCGCAGGTTTTCCTCGCCACCCACGGTTGTCTAAATTATTATAATTGCAATGAAATTTTGCTTTATGATACGATGGCTCTACTATTGGCTCCACTTGAATATTCCCTCAAAGCTTTAAGTAAAACTGGACGTCAATAGTCAGTAATCGACTCATCTGTCTGAATATTATAAACCTTCTTATAGCTCAATCTAACTAAAGAATATTTGATATTTCATAACACTACTGTACAGGTCCTTGGCTATGATATACAATGCTGTAGAAAAAAGTACTACAACGTATAACAGGCCAGGGTCCTATGCTGTAGAAAAAAAGTACAAAATAATTTTCGATTTTTTCTAGACAGCTCATAGAACTCCTAGACTATCTGCCTAGCTGCGACATGCACAAGACGGTGGAGGAAGACATCTCCCGCGACTCTCCCGAGCGGAGCTGTTATTGTTTATTCTGCATTATTCTTGCGCAACAATCGGCACGCCTCTCCTCGTTAGCCGCACTTCAATAGATAGCGCGAATAATCGTTGCAACGTTTACGTAGCGCCCAGGATATGGAGTAACTACTATCTTACCCTCTTTACCTGTAGATGTAAAGAAAGCTATACTTATATTAGTTAGAATTTATGAATGAAGAGAGTCATGAATGTGGAAGATGTACGACAGGTCTGCAAGGATAGAGGCATTCGGCAGACCGTGCTCAGACAATTATCAGGCAACTAGACCCTTCAAACTGAAATGAATCGAGTGAAGACCGATTTTAATTATGTTTTGCCCTCGTATCTTTATTTAGTACTTTTAATATTTTTGATTGTTATCGTCCCAATTTGAATAATGTCCCGTCTTCCCCAAGAATAAATAACACGGGTATAATGTAAATTATATCCATTGTCATAACGTTTAAACCTTCCGTCCTGTTACTTATACTTAAAAACTCACTAACAGCCACATAATATGTACATACATACATGAGAAAGTACGTAACTTAAAAAAATGAAAATGTATGTTGACGTCTCATTAATTTATGCGCATCGCAATATTGCATGTCACAAAAGGAGAGCAGCGAACGTACAGTTATTAAAATGGCAACCCTAATTTTTTGTATGTTTTCAATTTGCTATTTTCGGGAAAACAACGTAAAACGTACACACAGAAATTACAACCGGACTGTAGTTTTTTATATAAACGATGGCAGGTAACAAATGACGGTCAATTTAATTTAATCACGACGAGTACCGTTGGTAAAATAAGGCGGTTATTAGTTAGTACCGATAACGGTGTTACTTAATATTTTATTTATTGGATGACTGTTTATTAGCAAATTGAAAATTTTAATCTGCATTCGGATATAGCGGGATATTAATGCAACTTAACAGGCGGGAATTATGTATTTATAGTCTTGGATTTAGAATATAATCTTCATCAAGTATGTATGTATATAAAGTATGATTAAAATTAATAAAGAGTATGTATATAGGAGAAGAAGAACACAGCAATATATATGGAAAGAAGTGGCATCGATTAGGGGAGGCCTATGTCCAGCAGGTAAAGCCATTGTTCACCACGCTGTCCCAGTGCAGATTAACAGGACCGAAATACATATCAAATATTTTAAAATAATTGATGGTTAGCGTCAATTGTTTTTGTAAAGTACAGCGCAAACGATCACGACCGAGAGCGACGCACAGTGGTCAGTCATTCTATACAGGGATAGGAGAAAAATGTCTCTTCCGAGTGAAGCAATACTCCGCTGTGAATCGATTCGATTTAGCGGCTTCCATTAAGCTGTCAGCGTTTCTATGCGCAAATAAACGTCCATCTTCCATAGCAAGCGCGCTCCGTATGATGCAATGTAGTCTTCTCTATAAACAGCTATACTTCTGATGCACGGCTATACAGTTAACAATATTGTACAATAAAGATTATTTAGTTATGGTAATCTTTAAATTTGTTCCACGAATAATATTCATCAATTTTTTCAGCCGAAAGTTTTTTTGAAAAAAAAATTCCTAACATATGATGATAATTTAGTTTCAATGTTTTTGTTTTTTTTTATGTTGTTTTACACCAGTGTTTTTTAATGTGCGCTTCGGGTATTCAAAGGTACATATGGATGTATTTATGTTGTCATCCTCATATTATTATGTACTTCCCCAGGTGTCACTACCCATTCAACTATTTTGCCGGACTCCAGTATAAGTGTCAACATAAACATATGCATGCATAATACAACACAGTTAAACAACATACGAAATTAACACTGGAACCGGTACCTTGAAATTGGTTTCATGTCGCTAATTATGTAAAGGTCACATTTAGAACTATATACTGTGGAACGGCATATTATGATATATTACTTATATTTTTTCTGTCGTAGCACTCGAATGGCCATACACTCGTCCAGCTATGAGAACAGATATAGCAAGCCTATACATATAATATAAGACCGTCTATCGTAATTTGCTATAATAAAATATAGCATAATATATTAATATGTCTATATGATAGCTCTCTTTGTAATCATTTTACACGGACCTGTCTTCATTGCAATAGATAAAAAAAAATTGCGACCTTGTACACAAATATATGATTACAATAATAAAGAATACTTCGACTTCACGTTTAAAATCGTTTCCGGTTTAATTTAAAAAGTAATTAAGTCGTAATCATGTTCCATTTTTAAACACAGTTCTGTTTTTAAATCATCATTGCCTATTTGTTAGCTGTTGAATAACAAATCTACTTTAATGGGAATGTAGTATTTACTGGGTCGGAAATGGGCATATTTCTCATCGCGAGCAAGTCGATCTTGGGATGCTGAGTGTTTAATAGTGGCAAATGTGGGGTGAAGGTCTGCCTTTGTGCAGCGCGCATTGTGGGCCTCTATTACAAGTCGCATACACCGCGCTATTTCTCTCTCAGGTAACACGGGCTTTTCACAGGCGTTATAGCACGAGAGGCAGTTTTTGGAGGAGGTATTTGATGAGAAATGAGACCGTTAAAGATTTAATATGCTATTTTAATTTCTCTAGATACGCGATATATAAGCTTTAGTTGATTTTATCTTGCAATTTGACGGTTTATATTTCATGATTATAATGCAAAATATCAGTACGTACGTAGTTCGTTGAGATTATTTAAAATCGAAATGTTCGTCATTTGAAGTTTAGGTAACCAGATATCAAAACTTCCTCGACATATAGTAATCAAATACATTACTTTATATATCATATACATTACATATCGTCCAAAAATCTTTCCATAAAAAGTTTTGCACTTAAAATAACTATTTTACATTGTACTTTTAACACAAACGTCCTACAAACAGACAATAATTTAAAGGTGAAAATTTAAATATAACCACATTGAAACTACTCCGAACAATTTATGAGCTAAGAGCCTAGTTATGACAGTATTAATAGAGTTAAACATGAATCGGAGTTTGTTGTTGAGTGATCTGGGCAGTTTGGAACGGTGTTGGCAAGTAATATCTCACACCGGCACACAATCCGGCTTATTGTACTGTGTCCGTTTAGTCTCTGTAAGGCCTAATGTGTTCAATGTTTAAAAAGTATTCAAGAAAATAGAACAAACGAAATCGCTTCGAGAAATTTCTTTACATGTAAGTATCGTTTAATCATGCATGACTACTTCACCTGGTCGGCTGAGGGCAGCAGCGTGAACGGTGCTAAAAGCTGTGCTCTGCAATCTTCAACCTGTATGCCCAATTATGGACTTATGGGAATGATGGACAAAAACCCCTCAGAGAAGGAAGTGTTCAACACTGGACTTGGACGGGCTGATGTTGATAAGGTGTCACTTAAAAAGTTATACACATTATATTTACTTAAGTCTTCTTCATCTAACTTTTATGCTGAAGATGTTATTCAGAAACAAATTTACACTCCCTGGATCTTTCACAACTACGGAGCGCGGAGTCTGGATATAACTGAATTAGCAGTGTTTGTTTCCTGTTGAGAGAGACTTATGCAATCCGGAAGTACCTGGACCAGGTGCGAAGTTGTTGGAATCTTGTACAACATTAGTCAGCAGTGACGTAATCCACGACAAGTGAAATACATTCAACAAACCGACCAACTGACTAATCCAACAACTGTGTCTGTTAGTTCAGTTAAGTGACTAGCAGCTTACTCATGAATTTACTATTTACGTTTAAAATTTTTAATGGCACGTGATGCCGGAAAAATTAAATGACTATTCGTCTTCTAATGCCACTCGATTGTATTGAAATCACTTTGTAAATTGTGATTCCAAGTTGTGGAGTACTGCGTTACTTATTTCATTATGTTCGTGGTGCCATTTAGCGAGATCGCCACCTGCGTATTGCTTTATCTACTTTTCTACAATTACATGGCAAAATACATGCTATAAATTAACTTTGAAAGTCTTTTTTTTCTCTATTATTTTGCGTGTATATACAATTATTTAATTATATGATACAGGCTAGATGAGATGACGTAGACCAGATGAGTTTCACTTTAGGCAATGTTTCTTATGTGCCAGACAGATAAACCAAACTAATCCTAAAACCAGTATTGCATGAATTGCATATTATCCTGTCATCGATTTGTCCCTTTAATATTTTTAACAAATTATTATGTTCAAAAGCAAAAAAGTAAGGCGCTTGTTTTGAACATGTGAGAAATTAATTGACTACGTATTAAACGTGTTGAGCTATGGAAAAAAAGTTATAAGGCTTTACCGGGATTAAGGTTATAGCGCCGCCGACGTACATATTAAATTGTTTGCAGATAATGGATAGTTGGTTTGTGAACATTTTTAATATATTTTGTATCTCGTGACAAATTATAACTTGCAAACAACAAGTCATGTAACTTTAGTCAGGAAAACAATGGAAAATATCGAGCGATTCTGTAAAGTTAACATTTCTATGTAACTTCTAAGACATGACAATAACACTGGAATATTAAAAGTAAAGCAATATGAAACAATAAAATTATTTCGCACTTCTTTTTTTAAATAATGATATGAAAGGATTTCATTGATAAAAGTATGATATCGCAAGGAACCCCTCACGCTTTTCTAACTACTCGAGTTAATTGCTACATGGAGACTTACATTGTTTATTTTATCATATACCTATGTATATTGTTTCTAAAAGGAATTTTTGGTGTTTACATTTGATAACAGTAAATTCTTTATGAATTATTATTATTATTTAAAATAAACAGTAAACTATTATTCATTGACACACTTTATTATTCCAGCACAATTTTAAAATTATTGTTTTGTATTTTTTTAATTTGCCAAACATAATAGATATAAGTTAATTATTACTTAACTTAGTAATGCCATCTGTCGATGAGTTTTCTAATAGCACATAGGGGCGTCATCAATTAACAATTTATTCTATATCTATAATCTCGAATGTCAAATTGTATAATCATTTATTAAAAAAATTAAGAATATAATTACGATTCGTTATAATTCGCTGGGGTCGCTAATTTGTACATTTTCGTCATGTAAGGAAAAAGCGTTATGCTCTCGCCCATTCAAAAAGTTATAGATCTATTTAAACGAAATTAATTCCAGTGAAAACTTATTATGGACCGACTGTATAGGATAATCTATCCGGGAGGAAAATCGCTCACATCGGAAAGCGAACGCAGCCTCAAGCAACAACTACTCCCAATATAAATCCTAAATATCATCCTAGCTTTCGAAATCTGTGCGACTGTGTCGGTAATGTAAGAATCGTATTAGGTAAATATTCTGGTTTCTAAATACATATAAATAAATGATTCCTAAGTAAGATAGTTTTCGTCGTGTACGCGTTACGTACACTTAACAACACAAAGCAGAAAGATTGATAAAATAAACAACAACATTATTATTATTACATGCTGTTTCGAGTATATATGTACATATATTGTTACTGTACTGTTATTGCAAAAATGATAATAAAAATTAATGCGTGTATCGAAACAGCTGTTTCATCCAGCAACGCACATGGGCAACTCATTAAGAATTTATCCCCGAGCAAGATTCGAATCTCAATACTGTTATTAGGGCCATTACGATTCCGCGGTCTCACCGCCAGGGTATCGCCTTGATTTCCCCAGTTAGCGATAATAATTCGCGCTCCCCGCTGCCCTCTGGGAACATATAGCCGGGTAATCTAATAACAATCATTGGAATACGATCCGCCAAGTTGGGTACATGTCTTTTGTCAGCGCTCAACAGCACCAACAGCACTTGTAACGATATGGCATCAAGCACTAACCTAATTAACAAGAGTCCTTAGAGCGGTAATCAGATACTATGCATTACGACAGCGAGACAATAGATAGCGTACACTCAGTGGATAAAATGAATTTATTCATACCTACATGTATGTTCATACATATCTCGTCTAATAACGCATGACGTGATACCAATAGTCGATGAAACCCTCATTTCATTTAAAACAGCCCCGACGTGCAGGTTACATGGTTTCTATGTCACCTTTCCTATCAGCGTGATGACAAAAAGTAATTACGATATTAGGTGTAGCGGAATGTGACATAGACTTCCAGTGTCATGCCACGGTACGATATATTAGTATTCGGTAACAGGGCCGAGTGCGCTTTTGGTTGATATAAAAATGTCATATAATGTTATAAATAAATGTTATTATTTAATATGTTATGTTAAGTATTATCTATGTATGTATATAAGATGATAAATGTCTGCCGTAATGCGCACATCACACAAAGACGGCTGGACAGGTGTCGATCAATTCTTTTTTAAATTTTATGTCTTAGATACGAGAAACTACGATTGTAGCGATTTTTTTAGTTTAGTAAAGTATATATTTGCCTTGTAACTTTTTTATTTTTTCATTTATATACATAAAATATATCGTTAATATCGTAAAGAACGCAGACGAAATTGTGGATGTCAGCCGATAACAAATGATATACATATCTTAGACATATCATACGGCCACCTGCTCCCTAATTAAGCAAAACCTCGTGTTGTCGTGACCAATTCATGTGTGTAGATATAAATATATAATCAAGTGGATACTCATTTTATTGTTATAATGTTTATTATTTCCTAAATATATGATTTGCTTAGAAAACAGTGGATTTCAATTTATAGTATAATATTATTCTGGTAAGTTTGAAAATATTGGAACTTATTAGTCTGTATATTTGGCCAGTGTAAGCAATAGGCTCACCGTTTATTCCATCATGGGAGAAAACGTAACGTGGAAGTGTCCTACACACCTCAGCCTACCCCTTCGGGTATTA
>DWME01005507.1:0-14799 GCA_018244795.1 Parelbella ahira ahira | reverse complement strand
ATCGTACATCGATACTTTTGATTCGATGTTAACATCGATGTCAACATCGATGTTTTCTTAATATCGATCATCCCTAACCCACAATAATAAAATTTAATGTTAAACAAGTTTATTAATTTGTGAATTAGTTTTAAATGGATATTTCACTAAAAATATGATTATATTCCAAATTTTAAATTAAACAATAGCAATTTATTAGGAAATGTATACACATAATAGGAATATGTATACACTTCGTAATGAGCGCCATCGCGCCTTGTTCTCGGCTTGTCGCACCCAACCTTAAAACTATTACTAACTAAAATATCTTTTAATAAACTGTTACTAACTAAAATATCTTTTAATAAACTGTTACTAACTAAACTATCATTAAAATAGTAACATTGATTACGAGGACGTAAGTAAAAATACCTTATCAGAATCGCTGATCTTTTATATAACTTAAAGTTACTTGCAGCACCGGTCACGTTTATTAAACTGGGTAATTGTAATGTAAGTAGATTAGATATGAGTGTCAGGAAATCATTGCACAATGTACGAGGAAGAATCAAACACACTTGTTATATTCACCGAATGCATTTCTTCATCGATAGCAATCAACACTGATGCTACTTGCCGTCTTTTCTGGAGCACTGACAGATCTTTTAAGATGTACCAGCTTGTCAGGAAACCAAAACTGGCGACGAACTACATATGATAATCGTTTAGCAAGCCTGCTAATGGACACTTACCAATGTGAACATGGCCTTAACGGAACAAAGATATTCCTAATATGAAAGTGCTCTGCTCTAACAATCATACAAATGATTAAATTATTAGCTTGCATACATATCTTAATATCTTTCATGAAACATTAAATCTTTTTATTAAGTTTCCATCTCACTTAACAATTTCTTAATCGTGTTGCCGTTACTCTTTAACATAAAAAAATAATAATTGCCTACATTAATTAAACGAACTAGTTATTACCGGTAATAACCGATCGATCAAATGTAAAATCGAAGTAAAAAATATAACGTAATTGTTAAAAAAGATCGACTAGGTAGTTATATGAAATTTAAATACAGGCAAACTTTAAATATTATTTGTAGATTGAATGGGATGTAGGTATTACCGTTTTGGTTAGATAGCGCAATGTGTGCTATCGAAGGAAATGGCTGGACGATGACAGCACGATGATTCACGAGTTATGTCCTCAAAAAAGATCTGAAGTAGTTGCATTCCATACGAACGCGGTTGTGGAAATAGGACGACTAACAGGTACATTATTTAAAATTTGAAAATATATTTATATATTTGTGTATGTCAAGAGGCTAACCACCTGTTCTATGGTGGGACATGAACGTAATTGGTGATATGTGGGTGAGTACGTACTCCTTAGCCTACCTTTTCGAGGATTTTAGACGTGATTTTACATTTTTTCATTTATATCAGTAAATGTTCATATATAAGTTTAGATTATGAGCTGACCGGTTACCATAACCAGCTCTGCCTACTTTAGGATCAGATGGCCGTGTGTGATGTCCTAAATTATTTATTTATTTAATTTTGTCTTTTACTAATACCTATTTCTTTATTTGCACTTACGAGCAAGCTCATATAATTACGTTTTACAAACTAAGTATACATATTTTCATATAATATAAATAATAAATTATTAATTTAAAAATTAGTTATTTTTTAAGTTCCGTTTCTTTTTTTAAAGTTTCCTATAACTTGCTACAAAATTGTTTAACGTCCCAAGTGATCACTGATCCTCTGACATTGACATAAACACAACATATGACATAAAGACAGTGAATTATTACACTAAATTGGCGTACTTAGTTATAGTAGTTAATAAATAAGGATGTAGTACTGTCTAAGATTACTCATACTGCGTAAACTTCATTTGGAATATGTTTCGTGTTCTGCACCCAACAACAAAAACGTGCCTATTAGTGGACAATTACAAATTTCTTTCGTAATAAATGAGTTCTCTTGTCCGATCGGTGTGTGCGTGTATTTTCACTTTTTACTGTGTTCATTAATCACAGTAATCGTAGTGTGTTCGGGCTGACGCTGCGAACATTGTTTTTACGTACTCGATTGTCAATATTATTTCTGCTATATTACGAAATGTCTTCATTTGTACATTTTTGCACAGGTCATTCATTGCCCATATTTATTTCGAATAAAACACGTCAATCGTTTGATATGTTAACATTAAAAATGATTATTTTTTTCCGATTATTTAAGTAATTATGAATTACTTGTAATTTTATTGGTAAATACCTAAATATATGTAATATTCTGTAAAGTCGTTTATAATTAGATACTTATTATATGTTCTTAATATATTTGCTGTGCGATAATCATTCTCAAATTGGCGTCAGAGTTAGTTGACCACAACATGTAAATTGCACAGTTATATTGTTGAAAATGCAAATCATCATGCTACATTTGTCGCAGGTAATTTAAAAAAAAATACAATAAATGATTTCATTCAGAGATTGTGTGTATTGGATCATAATGAATTGATGAATATGTTACTAAACTTACCTATACATACGAAATACATGAAAACCACACCGCGCACACAAGCAAATCAAGCCAATATGGCTTATACTCACTCACACTTTCACTGTTAATTTTACACCAAATCCATATTTCTGTTCACATTATATAAATGTTTGTAAAATAACAATGTGAAAACAATATAAAACATGACAGGATTAACGTTCACTCATTAAAGATATTTTCGCAATACTGGTCTGGAAGCAACGAGCGTGCAAAAATTTAAAATTATTTTAAAATTGTCGTGTATAAATAGAATTATAAAATGTAAAATAAGCTAGGGGCCGTGCACATGCGCCGCGCGTCCGATGTGAGCGGTGTGTGCGATACCGACGCGTGCCGCCACTAAAATGTCGTTACACTCATCGATTTATCTCCTCTATTTACATTAATTGTTGATTTTAGATTTATACCGTGGGATACCGTCCAGCCTTCGATTTTTTACGGCATTTGGTAAATAAAATATCTGTTATGTTATGACAGGGTATTTATCTAATAACAGATAATTTTAAGGTTCATTTCATCACCAATCCCTCCTGGAGGGAGGAGTGTGGTGGAGTATATTCCAGGTCTGAATTAATTGCCGGAAAAATTTGTAGCCAGAAGTAGGACACGAAGAGGGTTGCAGTATGTCGAGATAATTTATTTATATACCTATAATATTAAACAATTAGAAGCCTAATTCTAATGTACTAACATAAACATTATTTGTTTATGCAAATCTTGTACTAGTTCAAGCAGGGTATTATTATGTTGATGTGGTAAATTTTAAAGTTATCAGTGTGGAAAACAATAGAATGCTGTATGTATTGTTTACAGAAGTTAGTCATGACGCACATTTTATGAGCAAAATAAACGCCAAACCGTTTGCATAATGTACCATCGGAAACCAAGCGGTAATGTTCTTTTGAAACAATAGAATGCATCTTACTAGTTTTTGTTTCACGTTTATACCCCGTAACGTTTCCTTCCTTCGTGATTAATGTGTGTTTTTCTATTAAAGATTCATACACACATACTGTTTTTTTCACTACGCTTATAAAATTTAAATTGCTCTTTTTTGCCGTATAACATACAACCCATATATATTAAATATTCGAAGTAAATTAACCTGTACCACTTCAAGGATATGTTAACTTATTTTACTGTTAATAATGATAATATTTTTAAACTGTGGCAAAAATTCATTAGTGTATATTTTCAAAAAGCGTCATGTTATCGCGTGCTGCGCTCATTCACGAATTGTCGTGGCGACACGGTCACGCAAGGCGGGCGCATTAATAAGTTTTAATTATAAAGCATGTAGTCGCGAGATGAGTGCATGGCACATCATGACAGCCACATAGCTTCAAATTATAGTGTCGTTTCGACAATTGACACGCGATTTGAAATGTATGGTGATTATCATATTCCGCTTCTTCGCTAAGTTGTATCAATGCTGTATGAATGACACTTGTTTAGTTATATTTTTTAAAATTAATATAATTTGTACTTCGGTTGCAAGGTTATGACTGTCGATTAACGAGTATACTAGAAGTGCCTATTTCTGATCTCAGGAGTAACAACGCTTTTTAAACCAGCCTCACAGGAGGCAGATTATAATTATTAATTAAAAACATTCCTAGCAACATACACGAATTGAAATAATGTTATCAAGAGCCTCAGTCCTATTACGTTTATACTAACTGAACTAATTTACTCGTCCTGGTAATTAGTCCTAACATTACCATATTAATATGGAATATTAGCATAGGCCTGGCTGCGGTCTCCCATAAATGCTGCCCGCTTATTACTGGCCTTCATCTAATAGTGCACTTCATTTATAAGGAATTCGAGAGAGTGATCTGACATGACAAATATACATCGAGTATACCCTAACCTGACCTAACATAACCTAGCCTAACCTAACCTTAGGTAAACTAAACTAACCTAACCTAACCAGTGAATAGACAGGTAAGCCTACTTGTGTAACCGTGGTTGTGAAATCCTATACAAATGTGTCGGGATAGTACGGTGGTATTCTCATACGATAACATGCTGTGGTTTGACGACCACGGAGCCACTGCACTTGCTACTACAATAATTGTTCGAGCTCACAGCAAAATATACGTATTCGTATGTATACAATTAAAAATAAATTTACGTCAACGTAACAAGAAGTAGGCAGAGGAGAGTAGTACACTCGCACGTTTCAGCAGTTACGACTGGCTCTGGCTCCTCCACTGGCTCTGGCTGCCCGTTCAATAATTGCAGTTGTCGAAGTCAGTTCTGTTTCAACTGTGATCCTTTCGGAATGTTTATGGCAATATACACATGCCAAGTAGAGCGAAAATCGGTTTCAATGCGTATAGTACTCTAAGTTTTTAATTGATAGTTCGTTATATTATTGTTATTCGTTACACGTGCCCGTCATATACTGTACTTGTATAATATGGTAGTAACATGTAAAGGAAACAAAATAAGTATGAAATGTGTGATAAGAATTGAAAAATAAATTTCGTAATCGATTTAGTTCACAACCGTGTTATATTAATAGATGTCTATATCCGTGGATGTTATCACGTACGATGGTTCGCGATAAATTGGACAGTAGTCGAATCGCGTTCATACATGAAGGCACGTTACTACATTTGAATATAGAATGCGTTTCGTTTTGCTAATTTAATTATTTTTGGTCGTCGGTTTTTATAAAATTTTTGTTTTTTATTTTATTGTCTATAGTTTGTTATATTGTCGCCCGGTTTTTGTACCACTTGAAGATTTTTGTTGTGTATCGTTTAAAAATAAAAATATTTAATAAAATGGTATTTCTAACTGTCACTACTTTGAACGAAAGTGTGTATTAATTTGTTTGTTAGGCCATTAAAATTTGTATTGGCTATTGATATTATAAGCTCTTGATTCTGCGTACATATATTTAATGATCTAACCTTGTGTTGTATTCGGGATAGTCTACTAAATGTCGGTCATATTTCTGATATATTTTTTTTATATTAATATGTAATTGGTGAAACGTGGGGGTGTTTTACACACTTCTGCCTACCTCTTCGGGGATTACAGGCGTGATGTTAAGTTTAAAGTATAACGGTAAATATGGTCTCACAGTTTGTTATAGACGCCTGAGAACTTACAAAGTTACCCAAGCTTTTTTCACGTTTTTGGATTATTCATTCTTTCAACAGTGTAATAACGCAGCCTAAAATCACAATAACTGACATTATTTGAAACGATATACATCCACATTATTATTTTATAGAACAACATTTCGATTTACGTGTTAAAATGCAGACGTCGTCTGCCCATACAAAATTAACTCATTGAGTGTGATGTATGAAAAGTGTCTGTTGAGTCAATAGTATCCACTCACACGATAATACCATATGTGTTGTTGAAGAGCGGCGCGGGCGACGGAGCGGGAGAGAGTTAGTGTGTTTGCATCACCCTAGTACATTTTCACCCTCCGGTTTACACATCTTCCCCAGTACTATTCATAAAAACCCCACGGATGCTTGCCTAAGATTATGTATTCTATTTTAACACATAGAGCATTAGATGGTCCTTCCTAAAGCGTATCTATTTCGAACAATTAAGAGATATAAAAGAAAACAGAAAAAAACATGTATGTATTATATCAGTTACAAGTTGTATGCGTAATTACTTTCCGGTTGCCTTATGTTTATGAAAAGGAATTAAAAAAAAGTATTCATTACATTGCACTGTAAAGAAATACGTTACTTACACAATCGCGGAATGGTGCCGCTGGTGTAGCGGTGCGGAGAGCGTGGCGGGCGGCAGAGCGGACAGCGACGCGGGCTGCGGCGATCCGCACCATCTTGCTTCGCGGACGTCGGAGGAACCTGAAATTATGAGTAATTTATTGAAATACTTCGTTTTCTTCCTGTGGTTTACTGAAAAGACACATTTTGATTTCGACTGACTTATATTAATTGTATATTGATGTTTTGCTGTGCAAAAAGGTTTGTTGTTTTAATTTACGCAATACATTATATACTACGCCTATATCAAAAAACTTTCAGAAAATTATAATCGCAGAGCTTTTATTTACTATTTTTAGTCACAAATGATAATAAAAAGTCTCGAATATACTCACTACCGTATAAAGTCATAAGCGATGGTGGTCGACTGGCCAGTACCGGCGTGGAGCCATAGCGCTCGCCGCCCGCAGACAGGCGGCCCCCTAGCGGCTTGAATGCTATCGGACGGATCACGGACTTGCCCTGCAATAAAGATAATTTATTACATACAATTGAAAACACGCTTACAAATTAACTACTTTATATAAGAAATTTGTCAAGTTAATAAAATGATACAACAACTTAACATAAAAAAATTTATAAATCAGACAGAATTATTGAACAGGTTCGCGTAATGACTATATTATTTGTTATAGGAAATTAAAGAAAAACGATAGCAGCTTAGAAACCCACGTATAAACTTAGAAAAAGTCATGTTAACTGAACAGTCAAAAGTAAAAAAACTGGACATTTACAAAAACCGCTTCTCCAATAC
The DNA here is from genome assembly GCA_018244795.1 of Parelbella ahira ahira. Classification (NCBI taxonomy): domain Eukaryota; kingdom Metazoa; phylum Arthropoda; class Insecta; order Lepidoptera; family Hesperiidae; genus Parelbella; species Parelbella ahira. The sequence goes on along the minus strand of DWME01005507.1, from coordinate 7,713 downwards.
GATGTGTTCGTACCACGAACAATTTATCTATTCATGAAGCGTAAATAACTCTGAGCTGCGTACATACGTACATAATGCATCTATAATTATATGTATATGACGTGAATATGTTTGCGTGTACGAAAGGAATGATTCGAAATGTAGATCATTGTAATGTAATTAACGTTATATTGGAAAAAGCAGTAATAATTTAGTGGCTTAGGAATTAGATTAAGATGGTCCTGGGTTCGAATACTGGTGCATAGTTCTTTCTTAACGGAATCAAATGAGTTTTGAAGATATCAATAGTGATTAGTGGTGGAAACATCTTAAAGATTTCACCGTACCGCTCGGAGGGCTAAGCATTCAAATTCCGGTCCTACAGTGGAATAGATAATGGAATGGATATATGTAGTATGTTTTAAGAATGAGAAATTAAGAAATGATTTTGTACTGGAGTACTGGTCGTTAAGGCTGGACTTACCAGAACTGGCCACAACATTGTTTTAATTGTTATTGTATGTACCTACTTATATTTAATTAATTATTTTGGAACTTTTGTTAAATAAATAATTTTATTTAATTATTTTAGTAACTTTTAATTCTATAATTTTAGTATTATTACTAAAAAGTTATCATTCACTATTCCGAATAGTAAAAAATAGTGCTGTTGAAATGAAACGTTGGTTCATAACGTTACTTCCTGTGACTTAAGAACAGTGATGGCGCGATGAGAAATGACTTAAACAGATGACCTTTGTATTGTTTATTGTTATAGGAGCAACAATTGCACATATTAACAAGGCCCTAACTACTTCCTTAATATTAAAAAAAAATGTTAAGCAGTTTCTGTACCACATGGTTCATGCTACTCTACGGTGAAGAAGACCGTAGTCGTGATATTTCTGATCACAAGCATTTATTGAAGTGTATTTCTTGGAATTAGCATCTAGTCTATGTACGCAGTCTAAAGTGACAGCATCTTGACATATTAAACACAAGACAAAAATTGTTTCACGTTCCATATATTTATACTCCTTATTGTGACACATATATATCGAAGACAGAACATAAATCTAAGTCTATTTTGTACTAGTCAACTCTAATTTCCTTTTGTAATAATAATAACAATCAATTGTACGAACGCAATCGGACCAAATATAATTCGCATATAAATCGTATGGTAGAGAGTCGAAGCTAATAGCCGTCCTAATGTATCTCGTACGCCGCCGCACGGAGTTGACATTTCGTACGCAACAGACGCAACTAAATGTCACGATACAAAGGTCAACTAAGTTACCACGTGACGCACCAGTCGCACGCGTCTGGTAACGTTGGCTTGTCGCTGACACGTACATATGTAGATCAGATCATTCGTGTTAAAATAATGCGATTTTTTCCTATACAAATCTGGAACTATACTAACATTATCAGTTTAAGGAAGATTGGTATAAGGAATTTTGGTATAAGGTACGTTAAATATGCGGAACTTCAAACGTAGTGTCAAATTATTCCTTCAAAGCAGGCAACAGATTGGTAACCTCTCTGATGTTTCGAATATAGAAAAAGTTCTTGTATTTATTTGTCATGTAAAGAAATTGCTGATTGTGGTTTCATTGACCCCGCTTTTTACCATCACGGATAATTAATTGACTGAAACTATATTTATATTTAATTTTCTCTAACTTTGCTAGTTAAAAACAGGTTGTAAAGATAGATAACAAATGCAGGACTAGCGATAATTCAGCTATGATTCACGGTAGAGCCGATCAGTGATCATGCAAATGAGCCATCATTGTACAGGTGGATATAATGAGAGCGTGCTTTGTTAAGTAGCGGTATGGTAATTGGATATTATATTTTTAAATTTATCATCGTCTGCAAACATCAAGGTAGGGCGCGGTAAATAAAAAACGGCGGGAGAGCGTATCAAATATCAACGAGAACAAAACCGCGGGCGGTCTTCACTTATTAGAATAAAAAACGGTTTTAAGTGGTTAATAGCGAAATTTATGATCTTGTTAGAAATGAAAATGTTTTGTTCGGCCCACACCGTCAAAAATAGTTCGCGATTAAAACAATCATTGCACAAACTCACGCGAACCCGATAAATATCTTTCGAGGTGTGGTTATAATTTTATGTCAATGGTTTTTTAATAACGGCATGTGTTAATTTTTTTAATAAATAATTCATATACTAACTACCAACCAGTCATGTACGTGGACCCGATCAATCACTTTGTTTTTCTAATTCGTCTTGTCGCAAGATGTGACCATCTGCACTTTAATATTACTTAGGTGTACATAAGCTTTATAGCTTGATTAACTTTTAACACTATGATACGGACACACCAAGCCCCTAAAGGGATAAGTAGAGAGCACCGAGTATCAAATATACACTTACAGAACTGAGGCGTTTCTGCTATTTAACAATGAATCACGTAACATCTTTCTCCCGATCTATTTGCAGCGCTAAACAACTAGGGTTAAGTCAGCATGAAGTTGACAATACCGTCCGGTGGCAACAAAGCAATGGAGCGGAATGACGCGACGCCAGACCGTTTAAAAAAGGAAATATCTCGGAATCACTGGTGTCGAACAAAGTATTGAAGCAGCGCCACAAGAATGTTAGCAAGTGACAAAAACGGTAGCCGACGTATACCATCGCTAACGACGTACGGGCTATCCCACTGTTAGCGACCATAGACTAATTGGCAAGCAGAATAGCAATCCTTTTTTTAAATATAAGCAGCAAAAGAGTATAAAGCAATCACAAATGCTGTCAATGTAGAACATCACTGTTTGGGCAGAAACAGGACTTGCAGTTTGGGCTAGTTTAGTTGGTAGAAGTCGTTAATTAGGGCTGAAATATAATTTTGTAAGTTACAAGAGTTATATTTTAATGTCATAGCACTAATTTTCGTACAATTTTAAAGAATAAATGAGCTTTTATATTTGCGAACTGCATCTATGAAAGCATTATTACTGCACAAAACCGCAAACATATGAATCATGAGCGAGCAACACATTGTTCATTGACATGAAGAATATTTAAATGGACAACATCGAAACAAACAGTATATAGTTCTCAACCGCAAAGACTACCACGGTCTATTGAGTCTGGACTGACCACTGGGTAATGAGAAAGAGAGCGAAGATTTAAACAGCCCGTTGAGGTTTGAGTTGTAATTTGAAAGGTCAATATTATAAGCAAAGGTAAAACTGTGTTCGTTTAGTTAAGAGTAATTTTGTAATAAGTAGGTATCATTGACATAAAAACTGAAAAGTAATTATGTACATTTCGTATCACTTATAGGTAATTGAAATATCAATTTTGATTTTTAAAATGTATTTATTAAATCCAAATGCTCGTTTTTAGTTTTTACAGTCCATTTTTTAAATGACAAGAATTAAAAAAATATAAAAAAAGTTAATTAAAATAATCATAATAATAATAACAAAATATATTGACATATTATTAACAACAAATTATCAAATCAGTGTGAATCACGAATTCACATAACATCTTAGCAAAAAATGAATAATAACCTAACTCTGAATTGTCTTGCGTAACCAAACTCCACCTTACTTACGTACCTAGAACCTTAGACTCAGATATAGATTTACGGATTAGTTATTGCATTAGTCATTTAGATTAGTGTACGGGATTTGATTTCACGATCTGACAAACTGTCAGAGTATAGATCGTTACTGTGAAAATTTACCAATTGTACTATTCGATTGGACAGGATATCAGTAATGGATATTATGAGCCGAAGACGCTGTTTCCAGTACGATATTCTGTACTATAAGCGATTATAGCAACAAGTACGATTGTCTCATTAGTACATACATACATATCTTCACTTCACGTCAGGTCAATTACGGGTTAGACAGAGACTACAGAGTGCCAAATATTGTAATCAGTGAAGATCTGCTTTGATCCTTTCACATTCATCAGTCTCTTCACATGCACATCCGTTTCAGAAATTGCTAACTCGCCAGCAATCAGAACTCGACCAATCCGATCAAGATAGGTGAGCCTTGGTCTCCCTCTTCACCTGCATCCATCATCAACATTCGAATAGTCTGAATGAAGTTATTATATCACGGCAGCTCGGTTATGGTTAAGGTTGAGAACACCAAGTGCCAAATACTTCTATCGGCACAGACCTGTCATATGTAGTTCTACATTAACCATTCCTTCGTACACGCACGCCGGTTTCGTTTTCTAATCCGTAATGAACTATAGTGAAAGTTAATAAAGCAGGACTACTTAATTAATAAGCCATAATTAACGTCAATAACAATTATAACAACATAATTAGTGTTCTTTTAATTAATAACAGGATTTTAATAATAATGTTTGGGACAACTTGACTATTAATAATTATAGATTACAATCACTGTTAGAATTAATAAGTTAAATATAATAAGTAGACACAAGATGCCACATAAAAGTATGTATTTCGTAATAATATTTGACCAAATTCCTCATTCAGTCAATATACATAGTACAACAGCAAAAGCATAATTAACAACCAAAACTCTTCAAAATTACTCATTCGCTCATTCCGTTCCTCGTTCATTCGTCACAGTTAAACAAGTCACTAAGTCGCTGCATGCGAGCGATATAGGTCGAAGATATGAACGGTCTACCTCTAAAGGTGACGACGTGTATGTATCGCGAACGAATATCGATGTTATTAGATAATGAGGTTCTGAACGGCGTCAGTCAAATGGCACGTACATAGGTACGTATCATCCATCAATATGATAATCAAAAGCTCATTGTCCAGCTACTTGGCGAATAGTATAGAATTCTTTACTTGTAACTGGGATGCTGATGGAATTAGTAATTTGGTATGTTTATGTTGTATAGCCTAAATATTGTACGTGATTTGAGTACCATATGGAATGTTATCGCGGAACAGATTGATTAATTTGAAAATCTATTGAAATGTACCTATTTGATATGTTATGGCAGGTACTCGTAAAAGGCATTATGGTCTTATGTTCAACCAGTTTTAGAAGTATTAAAAAAAAAATCATTAACCTTTTTATCGTTCCACTGTTGGTAGGTAGCGATTTTTTTTCAGAACAAATAGTATTATAGCTTCTACCCGCACAGGATAAGCGTAGATTGGCAAGCTTTACGGGCCGTAGATAATTTTACAGTAAGTGATATTTTATGTTTTAAATTACACTATTTTATACAGAAAGGGAAGCACGCCGGTTTTTCAATCCAGGACTCCAATGTTGGTGACTAAACTCTACAGTACTAATAAAAATATTAAATTGTAAATGTATAATTAATTTGCCAGGAGTTTATAGGTCATACGTTTAAAAATTATAATATGTCGGTAATTGGCGTAGGTAGCCGTTGTATTACTGATGCGTTTGTAGATTGAAAGTGATTTCCAAAGTTAAGCAATGCCGGGTTTGATATGCACATAGATGAGTAATATCTAATAGCAAGTTTCAAAATACAAATTAAGTAGGAATGAGTTAAACGTAAGATAATAAAAAATGTTTTTATTTCGATATGTCGTTTAAAATACCTATGTATAAATAATACACTCTCTAAGACTTTTGCTAATAAAAAGAAAATATGATCAAGTTTTCACGTTATCTTATGAATACAAAATTGTCAACCACGCAATGCTTTCTAGTACTTAGTTTACGCAAAGTGATCTCAGCCATGGTCAGGGCTGAAAAATGTCTGAGTCTATCGGACTTTCCATTTTTAAAGTTCGTCTAGTTAAAAATATTTATAAATCAAACTAACATTATCAATAAATAGGTACCTATTACGATATGCAAACATTTTTAGTTGCTTATATATAAAATAAATTACTAGTTCTTTAAATCATCCGAGCTCACCTATCTTGAACAATAAGGGCAGATATTATCTAATAGAGATGTAGAAGATTCTGAAATCGGTGTACACGTAATACAGACTAATAAATATAGAAGGAGCATTTTAGTACTGTAACAAACAGTACTTTATATTTTTTCAATCGCTGCCCTCTCTACCTACTTTTAAAAAAACTGGCATGGGGACATAAAAGTAATATTAAAGTTTCCAAGATTATTGTTAAGTATTTTCAAAGAGCTGGCAACCATAGCGACAAGCCATTTAATGTACATTAACGCATTATTAGCGGTCTGCGACGGCGCTAACAGCGTCAAGATCCACTTGCGTAACCATACGCGATTTGCACCCCTTGGAAACTGTTCTTTAGCGCTTTACACATTCTTTAAGCTGATTAGTCGAGTTTATCTATTACATATTTATGATAGGACAGGAAATTGCATTTCCTTTAGCGTAAAAATGATGTTCTTGGACTGTTTCTGTTGATTGGTTAGTGGCAAAGTTTCTTGTTTCATGTAGATTAAACCTTTGATCATTCCGATGTTGAATACAGATCCCCTCCAATTGAGAAGGGTTAAAACCATAGTCCACTACCGCGACTAAGTAGGTATCTACTAGTATTTTCGGGAACATTATAGAAAACTTAAAGAACAAAGATGTTAACGCCTAACGAAGATCTTCAAGAAGCATTTATTAGGCAACGTTCTTAGCCGTGTTTCAGTTGCAGCTTGTAAGAGATGTCTAAGACGAAGTATTTTGGGCGCGGTCAGATTTATGGTTAGTGACCACTAGTGACAAAATTCCGCAACTTTGTTTTCGTGATTTAGGAGACATGGTAAAGCAGTCCGTCACAGTTGGTATTATCAGATAATTGTTATTTAGACTTTTCGAAGTATGAAACAGGCCTTCTGCTCTTGCAACTAGACTTTTACTGTGACCCAAAAGATAGATGCAAATTGGGTTGCAGTCATCTATTTAATTTGTAAAATTGCGAATAGAATCCATCTTTATCACTAGGATGTTTCTCACGCAAATATGTCTATTAATTCTCTTGCCATCTTTTCTAAAACTTGCGAAATATATTCCGACGCATAATTTAATAAAACATAATTAGGAAATTTTTTTTTGGCAATTAACAGGTATAAAAGAACTACAAAGTTTTAATCAATAAATTAAGATTATACCAAGCTGTATATCGATCTAATTGCTTCTTTTGTATAGAACGAAATCGAATAAAAGTTAATGGCAAAAAAATCACATGTCTAGTATTATACATGAGTGATAGTCAAACTTTAAAGGAACTTGAACTTAATTCACTTTATGTTAAATTAAACGGTTTTTTCGTATCCATGAATAAGTTCAACGTATCTAATTGTTGGTTGGCACTAAAAGCCAAAAAAATTTAAACTGCGTTAATTTGGAACGTAAAATACTCTGACACTGGTTTACTAAAGGTTTATATTTAACTTATATATGGTGCAACCATTTTTGTTCCATCACTAGAACAAAATGCTATATTACTAAATCTAGAAACGGTCAGGAGCATACCCACCACGCTTCCCCACTGTGTACTGGTGACGACAAAAGTAGGTATGGTTTACTTGTTACACCACTTGGCTGTTTTTTTAACATTTACCTTCAGTTACGTTGTCATTCACATTGTATCTATTGAGAGCAACAAGCGAATACTCATTTGCTGGTCTTTGTCATCGCCGGCCCTCGTTTATCTTCTTGTCATTGTTCTATATACTTCAAGACTTGATGGCTCGAGGCGTAAATTTGCAATGTTTCTACACCCGTAGAGCAAAAATATATGCCTGATTAATGATAGAGCTAGCGAGGCGAGATTAGCATGGAGT
>DWME01005506.1:0-14802 GCA_018244795.1 Parelbella ahira ahira | reverse complement strand
TGCCATTCATCTACCGACCATGCCATTCCATGGCGAATAGCGTTAATTTATTACTGTAAACAAACATTCACAGAAAACTTGGCACATATTTTATTCATTTCTCTATTAATAGACGTGCTGCTTATTCAGAAACTGAAATCAATACTTCATATGTAGAGCGTAAACCAATCTTGCTTGATAGCTTCTAAGTTACACCTCTGTTTGATATATTTATATGTATGTTTACGTCAGATCAAGGTTTGACAAGAGTAGAGATCGGTGTCAGTGAAACTCTAAAAGAGTCGTTGATGATAGTTGATATGAAAATCGTGATATGACTTTCATAAGTTGAGTATGCCTCAGTCATAGATGCGGAAGAGATGTATGCCCAACAGAGGGATGTAAATTGTCATGTAAACTATTCCCTTTGTCAAACATTTTGATCGCGAATGTATAAATTATATTCGTTTTACATTAGTATAAGAATACAATGTTTCATTACTTTTTCACAAGCGTACGATATTTTATCGAGACCAGATTAAAACAAAAACATTACAGCGTTGGATAATCTGTGTGCCAAATTTGACAACTGTTCAGCCACGTGCAGTGTCATAAAAAAATTAACGCCAATCCTTTAATCTGATAAGATATAATAGACCTTCGCACCTAAAAGATAAGGGCTAGATTAAGCGAAGCATAGCAAAGCGAAGCGAAGGCTGATATTGATCAGGTTTTATACAAGCTTTATGTTTCACATTTCAGCATTCTCGTAGCGATGTTTGAATTTCATAAAGGAATGTTTTATTGACAGTATAAAAAACAAAACGGTTTTGTTTAGTTTCTTGATGTATTCATCACACGACCTAATCTGTCACAGTGTAGAAAAGACAACAAATTTAATATAAGCTGAAAGCCTGTAAATACCGCTATAAAAAACTTGGCAACTAATACATAGTTATACGCAACAATTGGTATCAAGTTCACTGATCCCAGAAAATGAGAATTAATAGTGATCTACACTATTATTATCTTTATTTTGACTGCCTCGTGGGTCGAGTGGTTGCAAGCGCGAGTGCCGATCGGGGGTTCAAATCCCGGGTCGAGTACCATAGGATTTTTCTAATTTAGAAATTCTAGTAGTGACTCGGTATCTGGATCTGTGCCCGGTGTATGGCAATAGACTCACCACCTATTCCATGGGAGGTAACCGTATCTGGTGAAACGAGCGAACTACACTCCTCTGCCAACCCCTTCGGTGATTACAGGCGTGGTGTTATGTCATTTTTCATTTAAAGGGCATGGAAAGTGGAAGTAGGAATTATCTGATAATATATTGGTGGTAATGATCTAGTGGTCACTGTTGGTTCCAAATGTTTTTAGCGTCAGAGAAATGGTTATTGCTTTAATAAAAGAGTATAAGCAGGTACATACGCCCATCTGATGATAAGAATAGATATTTGCAAGACCGTCAAAGTAGCCAAGATGTCCTGCCTTGAAAGAATCTAAAAGTAAAATAAAATGGACGTTTAGTATTCAAATTAAAGCAGAATGTTAAAGCAACTGTTGTAAGGTTTGTTCAATTTATAGCTGACTAGAAATAAATGTTTCGTGTAGGCGCACTACTTGTAAAGTAAAAAAAATAAAAGCGATACCAAGATTTTTACATTGGTAACACATTTTCGTTCGTGCCTAATAAAATCTATTCCCGTAACATATACATGACGCTGGCTGTTTTTATTACAATCCAAAAAAATGGCGGCAACCGAAGAAAACAGTCAACGGGAGTATATTATCTTGAATAGAATATAAAGGGATAGAATTATTTCTAAGAAAACCAATAGATTTAATAATCTTATAATATTTCACATATCGTCTTATCCCGCACGGAAGAATCGCAAATTAAAAAAATACGTATAAAATATAAATCGTAGCACGTATGCATACAGATAATAAAATATAGGCTAATACACAAAAACAAAATTACTATAGAATTTATTTTTAAAAACCTCCAATTTTATTCTTGGCATCTGACTCTCTTTTTATTAATCGCTATTTTTGATTCTACAAATGTGTTAATACAAATTGTGAGCTATTATTGTAAACACGATTCAGAAATATATGTTTTAAATCAAATTTTCTTATTCTTAGGGGCTCTACGTAACATGAAGCTTTTCTGGAGTGATGGAAAACCGTCAAATATACTACATATTAGCGACAGCTTTTTCAACCATCCATAAACATTGGTGATCATTGCCTGCCTGGTCGCCTGTCAGCGTTTATGATATACATAGCTTTATAAAACCATACACACGAGTTTTTAAATGTAAGCTTAAAACTCGCGTGACTTGTTTTCAAATGCCACTCCTCTTATACGTGTGTGTGTAGATGACTTCTTATACAAATGTCATCACCAACAGCATCATCATTCGCTTATCTGCTGTTCCACTGTTATGGAAATGTCCGGAAGTATAGAGTCGTTACGATACTCACACACCTTGAAGACCGTCAGAGCGCGAAAATTACACATAGAGTAGAGTAGCCTATCACTGAACTATATCAAGGCCAATGTATAAATTCAAAGACAAGATTTGAGAAAAACAGGTAAATTTTATCAAAACAAATGTCTCATTGCTTTAATTTGAACAAGAATTAAACAGTGTATAATTACGTATTTTATCATATTCTTTCATAAATGAAGGAATATGATAAAATAGGGTTGTAAGAAAGGCATAGGTATCACTTGACGGTGAGTGTTCAACGCCTTCTACCCTTAATCGATTTCAAAGGAAAGCTCTTTTCATGACTTTCTTTATTATTCCCATTTTATAACGCTCTAAGAATGTTTTCGAAAAGAGTTTTTCCACATATTTTTACACTTGCGCGGTAAAAACGAGCGTACGTAAAGAAGAATAATACAATTAAATCCGAATATTTAGACTCCAGCTAGGTCACAGAATTATTTGTTATTTATAACTTCCGCGTGGGTGCTCGACTAGACTCTATTGCTCTAGGTCACATGTGGGGACATATTCCGGATACCTAATTGAAATTGATTAAAATTATTATCATACTACTGCATAGTTCTAATTAAGCGAACTGTAATCTATTTTCGTGGTAACGTCCTAATGCTCTTCCAATCAGGTCACGAGTTTCAAGTCAATTTCCCGTATGAACTTATATTTATGCATAGCGAAAATACAATAAATATATTCTACATGCGTAGTAGTCTAATGATGATTTACGTTTCGAGTTACAATAACACTTCCGACAAACATGAACCGTCCTTGGCCTGCTAACCTGAATCTTGTTAAGGTCAATAGTACAAGGATGCTAAGAACTTGATATGCTGAGGGAGATTGGCTAAAAGCCAGATAAAAAAGACATCAAACAACATAAGGTAGTGCTGTAAAATATGCACTTTAAGATGCGATTAACGTTTTCTGATTGTCTAAAATTATTATCGAGTATTGTGTTACAGACTAGACTAACAGTAATTTATACAAATTTTAAAGCTAGAAAACCTAGGAACGCTTCGTGTTATCCTTCAACATTAACTTTCAATAGTAAGTCCTTTATATTATCAAATACAAAGAGTATATCTAGATTATCTACAGTTTCTACGACTTCAATGAATAGAACTAATAAAAACTCACGTGCATTATTCGCGTGCTTCCCTATAAATATTTTAAGAATGTTGAGATTTTCCAAATTCAAAAATTTACCTACACTTATTTCCATAAAATGCTATCTATTTAAAAGAATTTTGGAACGATGCCATAATGCCAATTTTAGGCATTAATATTATGGTTCTTATTCTACAGTACATCAATTCTACATTTTGTGTAAAACTTACTAAGGATATTTGGTATAATAAAAAATTTCGCTACACGTAACTTTATTTGGTTACACGTGCCATCCATAAACACTCCATAGGTACGTAAGTACACACATAAACCCATCGACAAACGTAATAATATTTCCTAACACCAAAAGCACGTGTTTTGCCCATTAATCAGTCGCTGAACTAAATATAGTTGGCACAGTACAGCTATCTGCGTTATCTCCTAAATTCCCGAGATTTTCCTTATGACAATAATGAGTAACTATGTTAATGTTATTCCTTTGATAGCAACGTTATTCATTTTTCCTATGAGATGTTTGCATGTTAACTTTGCATGTTTTACTTTAATATCTATATTATATGCTTTTTCTACGAGTAACTTTGTAAGTGCTATTACGTGAGCATCAATATTTTCCGTGTTTTCTATATGCAGCTTAGCAAGCCTCATTACTTTGATAACAGTGTTATCTAATTTTGTTTTGGGTAATTTTTTACGTATTTTTACCTTGTAATCAAAATTAGCCATTTTTCCTGTATTAGCTGTAGGTACCACTGTTATAAATTTTGTATTAATCCTATCCATTATTATTTTGAGTAACTAACTTCTTACTTAGACATAAATATCATATATTTTTACTTTAAGTAAGTATGTAAGTGTACTTATATAGTATACATTTTACCTCAATATGAGTATTATCCATTTTCCATGAATAGCTGTGTATGATTACTTTGATAGAAATGATATCCACTTTTCTTGTGAATCATCCTTTGTTCACATCCTTGTGGAGATATCTACTATGTATGTAAGTGATACTATGATATCCATTATATCAATTTTGCTGTTGACAAAGTGAGTATTGAAACAATTGAAACATCTACATGTGTTATTATCTACTTTGATATCAATATTATGATTTTTTTCAAATGCTGATCTTATAATTAAACATTTTATTTGTTGATACCCTTCTAACATCGCATTGCTGGTTACGGGACTCTCCGGCATATATTCAAAACAACTGCCTTCTAAACAGCCTTTAAAAATGTTACCTAGTCTATTTTACCAGTAAGCTCGATCCATTTTATTTTAAATTTAACACAAGTCAAATCGGGGTATAGAGATTTAAGAATAAGTCAGTGACTTAAGAAACCATTTATATCTTTAGTGAATCGTGGAACAATCCATTTATTTTGTCTATAAGTTCTAAAAACTCGGTCCATTTGATGTTAAATACATATTTAACGTGCATGAAATCAGGGTGCAGATATTTAAGAATAAGCCGATGATCAATAAACTGTTTGCTCAGAATATTTACGTCGTTACTGAATCATGGAACAGCCCAATATGTCATGAGGGTCGTAAACACAGTACAGTAACTATAAATAAGTATAAGCTTGCTACCACATATTTTGTTCTATTACACTGGCTGTGATACCATACAGTATTTACTGGACTTAGTAAGCATTGGATATTTTTAATAAAGTTGCAGTGCCGCGCGTCAGTAAATTCTCTAGCGGAAATCATCAAGCATTATGAAAGGAAGATGAAATTTATATCGCATAATGAGACCATCATTATGATTCACAGTTTAAAAATTTGAAATCTTAAACTTAAACAGTTCTTGATTTATAAGCATCCAGAAATTGCATGGAGGCGTTCCAAAATTCATAAATCTATATAGACTATAAAATCATAAAAATCTTTTCAAGCATCGACATACAACACTGAATTGAAAAAAAAATTGTAACTAATTTTTTTAATGGAATACTTACTTTACATCATACGAGTATGTAAAATGGAACTAATGGAATGTGTAAAGTATTTTGAAAATGTTTTAAACAACAGATCTGGAAATTTACACGCACGTACGTGATATTAACGCATAGCGAGTACTAGGTGGCTTGTGTTTTTCCACTGGCGCTAAAATTGCGCAAGTCAGCACCGTTCGTTGACCCCCATCGACCTAAAGACGCTTCGTGACGTCACGCTATAGAAGAGAGGATCTCGTTCCCGCTTTACTAAATTAAATATGTATGTAAACATGAGCTGATTATTTATGTTTAAAATTTGTATTTTTCCTTATTTAGATAAGACTGTTGAATTCAGAAAAAGCAAGCCTTCACAGAGATAGTCATATTTGCTTTTTAGCGCTCTCTGTCTGTCTTAAGTGATTTGGTCTGATGGTATGATAATAATCATCACCCTCAACCCTTATATCGTATTATACATTTAGGGACACAGATCTCATGTCAAAATAAGAAGGCAATAGTCTCTATTACAATAAAAAAACCAAAGGATATAATAAAAAAAAATTGATTAGTGCCGTTTAGAAATTTAGGGACATTAAGAGTTGGATATAGGATTTTAAAGTACATTTGGTCAAAATGGATGTTTCTTTATATGGCATTTCGAAATACTTGTTGGCCAACAAGCCATCTCTACTAAGCATACTGGATTTAAATATGCACCAGGACATTCGCTCGCTACAGAATCCTTTCCTAAAAGAGGAATTTAATATAGACTGTTCTCAGCTACAACCTCTTAAAATAATTATTCTTAAAAAAACAATTCACTCTTCGTTCACATTCGCTCTTCAGGCATATGAATAGTACCTAAAAATTTTATTTAAATTTTTGTCTTTTTTAAGCAAAAAAAAAAATTGTTTTATCCGTCTTTTGATAATTTATTATAAATTGCTAAGTTGTAGCGAGATTTTTGCACGTCGGCTATTTGATGATAGATAGTCGTCAAGATATTTGGTACTTGATGTTACTTGTCTATCCGGAGATGAACCTAGCTTGATGTTATTAATAGATAATAAATAATAGTAGTTAAATCTCCTCGCAAACTTTTCCAATAACAAAGGCGCAGTAGCGTACTGTGAAACAAGATACTATCAATTTGACATCACTCACTGTTGCTAATCAAATTACTACCTTTTGTTATTTGGTACGGTGCAAATAAATAATAGTAGGTACACGTGGGTACGACAAGATTAAATTCCACCATTTCGTCATGGAATATTCCATTATGAAAATGCCCGGTTATTACGATACATAATGATTACTTACGGTTGCAGACATGATGAACTTGACAATTATTAACACAATAGAAAAATGAATGCATTTATATTTTGAATTATACTATGTAATGTTAACCTATTACTGATATACACTGGTTACAAAAAAAAAAGTATTTCAAAAGCTCCTCCTAATTCTTTTTATCTTTTTTATCATTCATACCATGATGATAATCTTTATTACCTCTCCGTAAACGACTCATTTATCCCACATCCATCACTCATATCCTCAATTCTTATCATAAGTAATTTTCGCTAAGCATATGGAATAAAATTCAGTTATGTATATCAATAATGAGATCACCAGCAATAAAAAGGTCTACTGTTCTCAAAATTTGAACATAACAAAACAAATCTAAAAACTGCTCAGCTCAGCAAATCACATCAATGTTTTTAATAATTACACGCGCATTCATATATTTTGTAAGTATATTTTAATAACAATACCATATCTACACTCCGTGTCAGTGTAATGATTACAAAAAGCAATAACAAAATGCACGTAGAATGATGCAATTGTAATATTCCACTTCAGACGACCACGATGTGTCATTAAGCAATTAAGGCGTAGGAAACTTTGGCAAGTTTCGTATATGATCTGTGAGTATCTGTGGGCGAAATTCGACCGTAATTCATTAAATCTTAATTTTGACCGTTATCAAAATTCATATCTGGAGGTGGTACGTGTTTAGAAATATTTAGTCTCTACTAATAAGGGACCACAGAATACTTTCTGACATTACCAGAGTAAACGACAAACATTGGAAATGAAGGTTTTGTATTTAAATTCTTTACATATGCGATCCAATGAATCTCACTGTAACTGTTAACCATCAATTCAATAACATCTCTTGAAATTTCTACTACGAATTAACTTAATAACACCTTTAATGTTAATACTGCTCAAATTAATAAGATTTTGAGATTACTAATTCCAATTAATTCAATACCACCTCTTGAAATTTCTAACAGGGATTAATGTATGATAATTTAAAATAAATTATTGCAATACCAAACTGATTCTAACTAGGTCTGCACTTATTGCATAACGTTCCTTATAGATTTACCGGCTACAATGGCCACTTAAGATTATGTGACCTACATGATTCGTGTACAAGTTTATGCGACTTAAGTTGTATTCATTTACACCAATGTGATCCTAATGTCATTTATTTATTTCTGCTAGCTGCAGCAATTTGTAAATACAAAAAAAAATAGTATAATTGATTGTATGCGTATCTAATTAATGCATTATTACATAAATTATGAGCCACAGCCTTTTAAAGTATAGCAGAAAGCAATACATATGCCTATTCATAAAGATACGTAAAGATTCGTGTGTATACTTTTTAGGCTAACAATATTGATGAATTATGTATGAGTGCGTGTAAAAGGAGTTAAGAATAGATTCTGACGTCCCCGCACAACAGCAGCACTAAACTTTTGTACCGTCCAGGTTTCATACCTTTTAGCTCAGATTTTAAAGAATACGCCATTTCTATATTCGAACTGATGATTAAATAAAACAAACCAAATTTTTGAAAACTGTTTTATAAATATAAGCCGGTGCTGAAGTTTGAAAATAGTATGTTACTCTATTTACTCTACTTTAGTTAGTAAGTTTAGTTACTCTAGTTTATTAAATATTACATACACGTATGTTTATGTAAGTACATAAAACGTTGGTAGGTCACGCGATGTTTCTACTGCCATTAATGGTAAAATCTTGATTAATTTTTAATATGTATTTTTATGCATCTAAGATATCGTGGTTATTGATACTAGAATGGCCTGTGTTTAGTTATATCTCTAAAACAGACTCTGTTGTTCTTCTAACTTATCTCGTTGATATTGGATTTGGCAAATGAAAATAACCGACATTTTAATTTGCCAATTACGTTAATAACAATTGGGATTCTAAATTAATTCAAGGTGACGTCTTAGTGATCTCAAGCTCTGGCGTGTTCTTTGTTTCTTTAGGAACGTCTCATTTTTTAATGTTGTTTAATAAATAGTCAATATAAAAGTGTGCTATGATGTTGATCATAATAATTTATTTCAAAAACTATAATATTAAAAAATCATTGCTATAGTAATTGCCCCGAATGGTTTCGTCGATGCTACTAAATCTGTACGGTAAATTTTTAAATAGATCATTAAAGGTACCAGAGATCAGTTATATAAAATTAAAAAATACTACCCCAGGGAAGCCATTAGGACTTCATTACTAACGACGGCAATCCCTGACAATAGAGCCGGGATAAAAGATATTCAAATAAGAGTCTCTAGAGACGTCTGTTCCACATTTCGAGGATACGGCTAACCTATTTGCCGGAAATTTTGAATTCTTCTGGAACCTTCCTCCACAGCTGACCATTATTATCTAACAAATGAAAAAATGACTAAATGCTTGAAAACTCAGAAAACGACTCTAACACTACCGGTATTATTATCCTTCAAATTATACTTACATGACAGCGTTCTCTATCATTCTATTAATAACTACCATAAAATAACTAAATGTACATAACGTTTTCCTCGTAAGGCAATTATGTATATCTAGAATGTATTTTGAATAAAATTAGGTACCTATAGCTTCTAATTTTGTATCTTCATGCGTCATAAATTGACGAGTGGAAAATACAAAATTAATTAAATGCTAATCTATCTGCCTAAGAATAGCAAGATATTACTACAATACTTTCCGCTCAAACTCGGGGTTGATTCAGTACAATAGGACTGCAGGGCAGTTTTTAAATGCACAAATATTAAAAAGCAGATGTACCTAACTATTTCACTACTAAACGTTTCGTGATAGTTAGTTTATAGCTTCAATAGACGATAGTGCTTGAAGAAAATATTTAGGACACATCTGAAATTACTAAAACTAACAAAACATTCGGATTAGGACTGTTCAATAAACACAAACGGCAATTAATCCGTTATATGAATAGAATAGATAAATAACCCAATTACATGCATACCAATAATTGTGCGTCACTTTTGAATCTAGACTTTACACAACTTATTATACTATGGTCTTAACCCTCTCATTTTCATAGGAGACCCATATTTCAACAGCGAAATGATAAAAGGGTCGAAAATTATTAATATTGTTATTTACTTCAAATATAGCTACTTCGTTTCGCTGTTAGACCTGAATTTTTCCATCATGAGTGTCCACTCGTGATGGATTTGTGCTAAGCTACGTCTGTCGTTCACAAATTAAAACGTATGTTACTGACGACACAAATTGGCGCCCCGCTTTGGCTTGGCACGGGCACTTCAGCGCCAAGTTCCGCGTGCTGGGTACATATGTTTATTTCATTAATATAATAAACAATGAACACGTCAATAATTAAATCAGAAATAATCCGATTGAAAATAACATTTTCAGTTAAACAGCCAAATGGTATGACGCAGTATGTTAATAAAAGGACTTATTAAGCCATGAATTTCATTACAATCAATGTGAAGTACGTCTATTGTGTGGCAAAAATTGAGATAAAACGACATCAGTATGTAGAGAATTTAGAAATATCCGACTGTATACGTCACGATTATCAAAGGAAAATCGCATTAAAAACGAATCATACTCTAGCCTTAGGAAGGTTGACGCGAACTATTGCGTTTGCCATAAATGTATATAACGTAGAAGGAGCCTTAATGGCGGAACTCACGTCGACGCCATGAGCCGTAAAAAATATTTCTGGTGTACGGAAACAAAGCTATGACTTTATTATCAAATAGCTATTCCCCATGTTGTAAAATTTCATAATAGAATATTATTTGTTGTGTTAAATGTTTGTTTGTTTGTGTGTTGTTAATTTGATAGTTTATAAACAAAATGAACTTTGAAAAGATACGTTAGGTATGTATTTAACACATATTAATAAAATAGTCATAATGTTATATCTGAATTTGTAAGAATTATCACTTAGGCGTAACCACGTATATTACGCTTGAAGGAATTTATTATGGCAATTACGATTATGTAGGTATAATCATTATAAAATTTAGGATGTTGTAAAATTATATGATACTAAAATATATTGACCCAACAAAACATTTTAGATTATATCAAACTAGATAATAATCGATAATATTTAAAAAATAAATAGATATACCTATTCAGATAATATGACAATCTGACTCAACGGATATCAAAGCCTAATAGAAAAAAACTACAATTAATTTCCCTAAACAACTCATTTACATAATATATTTAGAAAGGATTACCGTGTTCAACCGGCCAATACTTAAAATGTTGCCGGGTAATACAGTCAAAAAATACTTTAATACTATTTTTATATAAAAGTATAGACAATAGAAAAATTTCATCCACACTCTAATGTTGAATTTCTTTAATATCAGTTAAAAATAGAAATAAAAGTACATAAAAAAATTCACAGTCTCATAAAAATATTAGAAGAAGAAAGATAAAAATTTTAAAATGTAAGTATATTATAGAAATTTCGATAATCATAAAAGAAAACCGATAAAATCGTGGTCGTAAAGATTTCAGTATCACGTAGGTACTCGTGATGTTGTGTTTTGATAAAAACAATAACAAGAAATAAGGAAAAATCTAAATATTCCACAGCTCGGAAATACTTTACTGAATGTATGCAAAAGGTTTATCCAAAAACGACACGCTTCGATCAATAAATCTTTCGCTACCAGTATCATGAAAAGCAAGTTTTATTTTATTGAAAGGTCTTTTATTCCAGCGAGTATTTTTTCTATCTTCCTATTTTGGTATTTGTGATAAATATCACATAAGATCCCAATTGACTTTCAGGCTACATTAATGTTACAAAACATTGTAATTTATATTGGTTTTACATTTTCATTATTAATATTATACCTATGCTCTAATTCAATTATACACCGACTAAATTATATGGACAGGAAATCTAATAATTTGATTAAAACTATATTCTAACAATATTTATATACTTATACATTCGTATATCATAATATCCGGCTTCCAGCTTACATCCATCATCATGGAACGAAAACATGATCGGGTTCATTGGCTCTCCATCAAATTCACGGCTCATACGTCACAGATCGTTTTACAGGCAGTTGTTTACAAGGCTCTGTGACGTCATAAACATGCTCTAATTATTCTAAATGAAGATATGACAACAAGTCCCAACGTAAGCACAATAATATAATCATCAATCAACTGATCAATAAAGAAAATGCGTAGATTCCGGCTAATTTTAGATTGGACATTGACTTGTTATGCTGGAAGACGTCTGTCAGTGTCAAACAGAACGTCATGATATATTATGTCTTCGCCTAAAGAACAACATGAAAACGGGCATAATGCGTCAAACGCTTTTTAATGTTAACCCTTTACGGTTAACCTTCAAAAACATACTTTCTCAGCTGCTATTGAGACTTGGCATATTTGAGGTTGCACATTTCAGTTCATCCTATTATCTAATTATGGAATTCCCAACTGATAGCTAAATAAATCTTATATCGCGTTGTTCTGGTAACCTCTAACGTAGTATAATTGATTCACTCCGTTCGCCTTCGCTTAAAAATCGATCCACATTTATCGTCACTAACTTCAATGTTTTTATCATTCCATTCTTGAACAGGGTTTCCCCTCTGAACCAGCAGGTATAAGACCATAGTCATTGTTTTATATAGTACATAATGATTTTATATCACTAACTACTAAAGGCTTGTATTTTGAATATACTTATATAAATACCAATATGCAGGTATACAAATATACAGGTAGGGATGCGTGTACTTAGTATACGGTAAATACGCTAATATACACTAAAAGTGATATAGTGCTGGTAAATATAATTATCTGTTATATAAACACTATCACTCGATACCCGTCCTTCAAGGATGAATGTGGTCGATGTTGGTATACACAACACTACTGCCTTCCTGTTAGGGTTGCCAGAGTAAAGCTACTCGTATTTAGAATCAGATAAAAAATCGTAATACTTTTACTTGCTTCATAATTAAGGTACAGTTTTTACTTAGCACGCAAGTAAAAAATATATTGTTTGGTAGAAGAAAGGCTTGTGCTAAATAAAACATGCTGTTTTAAGAAATTAACTGAAATTATTCGTAAACATTTTTCTTAAGTACGATACTGACTAAACTCGCCAAGCGTGTGTACCAAAGCCACTGTCTCGACCAAAATAGTCAGATTTTTTTCTGCACCTCAGTGAACGTGTATATTTAAAATTACTTAAACCTTAATAAGAGTACTGGTGACTTATAAATATGTTTTAATATTTCTTATTGAATGCTTATAAATATGTGTTAATATATTTTTTTTATATTTCATATCAGCAGTTTATTCTCGTTGTTTCTGTTCTTACTATCCACGAAACTAAATTCAATTTTCCCCAGCCGGAAAAGGTTGCGAACTCTTGACCTTTCCCATATGCATCTGGATGTAGTTCGTAACAGTTCAAAATAGTAGCTACATTTTGAAATATGTAAAATAGAAAAGAGTTTCTTTCTTTTTTGATGTTCTGTTACTTATTAATGTAGCATTACAAGAGCGTAGTTGATAGCATCTTTAAAAGTATTGCTTTGAGAGTATTCATTGTCGTATCATCATCATCATCGAATTTTTTTCATCTTTCCACTGTTGGACACGTATGTCTTCCCGGAACGACTGGGATTGAGATGATAGCCTGCCACGCTGACCAAGTGCGAAGTATCAGATTATGGAAAGCTATGTACAATACAAATATTACACTGCAATGTACAGCCAGGCTACGTGTCTCATCAGCAAACAATGCATCATCACCATGAGTAAGCCATTCACCATTCACTAAGCTTACTGCAGTTAGTGGTTAAATATAATAGTTTGCGCTTGAGTTTACCTATTCTAGCTTGTTCAATTGTACTTTATAACAAGTCCACTGTATTCGTCAATAGCTCGCAAAAGAACCCATCAGGAAACTATTTTGTTAACTTACTCAGCGTATTTGTCACAAGGGTTATCATGCTCACCTACCGCTTCTTCGGTCCCGGGTTCGGTTCCCAGCACGACCGATATCTCAATGACGTATTTGGTCTCTTATAAGCTTATAGTTTTTACAGTACCTACTTGTACTGGTGTGAAAATCCATTGAACGTACAACGTAGAATATTCTAGCGTATATTAGGCTTATAATTATTTTTCATAGACCTTTTCTTTCATTATTTCGGTGACCTCAGGTCGCGGTGACTTAGTCATGGATATTAGAAGGAAAGATTTATATTGGTGCCTATAGAAGGCGTAATTAATTTTCTTTTCCTACAGACGCAACCCTACAGTACAACGTGCTGTCAATTTCGTACGGGGCCGTATCGTATTTCCCAATGTTTTTATATCATTTTTGTTTACTTACTCACACACTATCCTATATATTACTGTTAGGTACATATTATTTGCCTAATCATCTCTTTTTATTACGTAACCTTTTAGAAATCTTGATCCGCTGTTTGTCCTTTTAAAACATCAATTTAAACGGTAATATTTAAGATTATTCTGATATATATGTCCAAATATAAAAGAAATCTTTTATATGTACCTATATGAAAATACTACAAAGCTTTGTGAATCTACAAAGCTTTGTAGATTTCCGACCTATACAAATATAAATCATAGATGCAAATCTATGCAGATAAAATTTAATTTGCCTCTCGACTTTTTTGAGTAACAACACTAACAGTGACATATTTTTTTTTAATTCCATAAATAAATCCAGCAAACTATTTTGTTATTAGATCTAACGTCACAATTTAATATTTTTACAGAAATGGTCTTCACGGACTGAGGACTGGTGACCGCTGGCCTTTCTAAAGGAGGACTGATAACGTGGAAGTGATACCTGAATTGATATTGTACTGAAACTGATATTGTTCATT
>DWME01005505.1:0-14802 GCA_018244795.1 Parelbella ahira ahira | reverse complement strand
GCGGTCTCCACTCCAGAACACGCCTACTCCACCGGTTGTCGGTTCTTCGGCAGACATGCCCAGCCCATTGCCATTTCGGTATAATCGGTTCAGCTATGTCGGTGACCCTAGTTTTAGATACGTAGAGGTTGAATTTCTCAAACCCTTTCTTATGTCTTCCCTAAGCTATAAAAATAACCTACTATTCAAATTTAGAGGTTCTAGCTAGCATTGATAGTTTTTGTTCTGAGTTGGTGAATTAGTTACAACAATAAGACCTTTCTTTTTATTATATGTTAATTTAGATTAGAAAAACATCGGATAGTTTATGCATATTTTGTAACTCCATACAAATATTCTTAAAATTGGCAGTTATTCTGATATGTATTTATCAAGAAGAATTGATATAATATGTGTTACGATGTATCATTATAATTTCGTTAAGTATTTTTGGTAACATAACTTAAAATCTTTCAAGTTTTTACAATCGATTTCGGTAATGAGACATTTATAAACAATAAAAAATATATCTCATCTTGACCTCAATTTTATTTTATTAAGCGTCAAAATTTAGCCAAAAAAGGTTTTATTTAATTTAGCGCGATGTGCACACAAGCCAATGCACAAATTGCAAAAATTGTTTTGTGAGGCCTGTCATCCTTTATTATACTTAATAATTATGTACACTGCTTTTCTATATTGGTCTTTTATTATATGTGTGAATAAATTACCTATTTCCATGTGACCTATCTCAGCGACGTTGAGTAACGTGACATGTGATTATGATAATCGCTGTCTAACAGTGCTAACCAACTGAAATGAATTATATTAGCATAATGTGACATGCTTAAAATGTGAGGGGTTGTGCTGACCCGGTTACCCATCCAGTAAATGGCTGTCATGACAATTTTCCGTTGATTGCTTACTGTTTTGTCACTATGCCACTAAGCTGAACGAAAACTGAATTTTAATATGATGTTTACTATCGTCTATGTATTAAAACTATATCCCCAAAAAGAATGATTAGCTCGTAGAAGTGAAATAGAAAAAAAAAGAGAAAGTGTCACCAGCGACCACACCCCAAGGGCGGTTGTGACAGTACTGGGGGTGATAGTGACAGGTTCAAAAATACTCTAAAATGATCTGAAATCACTTTTACTGCAAGTAATATCTAATATAATACAATATCATCATCTTTTATAAAGAGGTCACTACTTTTTAACAAAAGATATAAAATCTGGAAAGATTTCAATCACTTATACTGACAACTAAGTATTAAATCATTAGAGCATCTATAGTTATTATGCCAGTCTTCATTTACAATCAGTCAATGGTTGAACTGAACAGTTCTAGATATGCTTTATAATAGATAATAAGTGAGAATTTGATCAAAATATGAGATAAACATTAATAACAGTAATTTCAAAGTGCCTATTTAAAAAAAACCTAAATATTATCTGTCTTTATGAATAAAAGAAACATTTGCGTATCAACATACACCCAAAATACAAGAATTATAGCAAGCGAAGAACTATAAAACAAAATTATTAATATCTAATCAGCTTCATCACAGTAAGGACAAATAAAATGACAGCTTTCCGCAAAATTGTCCCACATTTTACTTCTTTGTGAGCATTTTCATATTGAAATAATATCTCACTGTCCTTTTTCAGTCTTTCTCAAGAGTTATCCGGGCATCAAAAACAACAAAATAACAACTTTTACTTAGGTGACAACCGTACCCAGGAAAAATGTCACAATGGTATCCAACTCACTCTTTCGCACAAATAAATATCCTACGTTAATACAACATAACCGACAAGCAAAGTAAATACTGTTATTTAACTATTAACGTGTAACTTACATCAAAGAAAATATTCAGTACTCTATCTGGACACTTGTAGTAACAATTATCAAAAGAAACCAACTAAAAAAACTAGCTTTTGATTGTTGAAAACCAATATGGATTTCTGCTCGCTCCCACGACTCGCGACGATGTATGTAATACCGTGACACAGGTTCAGACGTGTGATCGGCTCATGTTTTCCTTTGCACACTCCCTGCTATGTCCTATACTTTCGCTAATACAACGTCTGTCACTACCGTACCCTGGCACAACCGTACCCAGTCTACCTTAATGTACGTACTGTACTATCAGTAAAAGTTCAGACTAAAATCTGATTGCCTTCTTATTATCTGGAAGTTACGCTTTGGCAGAAGAGACCTCGATCCAACAGTGGCACGTAAAACGGATTGCACTTAAGCGCAAAAAAGACTTTTTCAAAATGAAATTATATTCCATTTAACGCTTGTCGCTGTTCTCGTTTGTTGAAAGCAAAATGTTAATTATGTCGTAATAAAGGACATGTACATATTAAAATATTTTAACATTATTTATTATGACATAAAAATTTCAACGTCTAAATCGAAAAAGTCACTTGATCTCGAATTCGTTGAATGTACAGCGAAAAACAATGAAAGAATTAGCCACATAGGTTTTTTTAAAACTTTTATTTGTATTAGAGCTATGAAATTGTTATTTGCCATTAATATTTTGAATGGGCTAAACATTTTTTATTCTATATAGGTTTACCGGTTTGTAGCTAATAGTAAAACATTATATGCACCGATTTGTAGCTAATAGTAAACAATATGGTCTATTCACCTTCCGATTGCCTATTTATACGCTTACTTAAACATTTCCACTGGAATTATTAATTCGTCATAATTGGTTTTCAGTGGTTCGTGTGACGGGATGTGTAGGGCCCAGTCAAATCTGTTCATTATGCTCTGTTCGATTATATCAATTTCTGCGGTAATCTGCTCATAAAGTGTACCCAATGTGTTCGTTGATATTTCATTTTAATACCCGTATTCATCAATTGATTCCAGGACTAGATTATAACATTGCTGTTGGTTTAAAAGCCATTTCGCTTCATCCATTTCAAAAGTATGTTTAAATAATAAATTACTATAGGTACCTATATGAAATATTCAAGATACATCATTTTAATTGGTTGGGATTTACAATTTTAAAAGCAGTGATAGCCTAGTGGTTAAGAATTCGGCCTCTCACTCCGGGGGTGCTGTGTTCAAATCCATGGCACGCACCTCTTTACAAAAGTGCGTTTTTAATTTAAATACCGCTTGCTAACGGTGAAGGAAAAACATCGCAAGGAAACCTGCACACTTTAGAATTTACAAAAAAAAACAAAAATTCTAAGGTGTGTGAAGTTTGCCAACCCGCACTTGGCCAGCGTGGCAGACTATGGCCTTAACCCTCTCAATATGAGAGGAGACCCATATTCCAACAGTTGAATGAGAATTGGGTCGATCGTATAGACTTCACATCACCAATAAAGGGAATTCATAAATATTTTGCCACCCAATTGTTTTTGTGACTGCGTCGTCTAAATGAGAGGGTGAGAGAGGACATATCCGTATAACAAACACCTTCAATTGCTTGTAAATGGATCAATCAATGTCCAAAACAATGATTGCGTTTTATCATTTTCAAATTTTTATTTTGATTTTTCTCCTTCACATATAAATGTCCTCGTGACAAGATTGAACGTCTTTTACAAATGATTTGACAGCACATTGATATTATCTTGACAGAATTAGTCTAGATAGAAAAGTAGATCACATATTTATCACGCTTGTAATCCCCGAAGGGGTAGATAGAGGAATGTAGTACACCCCGGCGGTTCATTTATGTTTACGTCCCACCATAGGTCATGATGAACCTATTGCCATTCACCGAGCATAGAAGAATTTCTAGAAATTTCTATTAGAAAAGTTAGAAAGATCCAATATTACCCGACCCAGATATCGACCCCAGGACCTCTCGATCAGTAGTAGCGTTTGCAAACATTTGGCTAACGAGGCAGTCATTTCATGATGAAAACATTATATTGTATTTAACAGGTGAGATGTATACGAGTAATTACCTTGGCGCAACTCCACACCGAAATATAAATAATTCCCATACATTTCTTCATTCTTATTACACTCATTTAGGACTTGACTTACGACCGCAGCTAGGAATTTTCATTTTTATAGCCTATCACCGAACTGAACTCTATCGAAATCGGTTTATCAATTCTAATATCCAAACATACCAACCACTCGAGATATGTATATATTAAACATTATCTAATCTTCCTAACATTTTAAGTGACAGCGACCCAGCACCCAGCAGCTCATCTAATAACCAGCTGCCGCCGATCACACCATCAATCATGGACAGCAGCGGCTGAGACGTTGATAATTAAAAGTAATTACTCGTGAATCAGCGACGAGCCCGCGGGCGGCCGGCTCTGTCAACGTTCAGAAAACATCGGAGTAATTGGGCTATTAGCTTAATTAATTTTGTTACCGCGTCTATTGTGTTCCTTCTGAGGACGCGTTCCCATTGTCTATTTGATTACGTTACGACGCGCCGTTTGCACTCGTGTTTTACGATTCGCTTTTATACATTAAATGACGTCATATGTTTATACAACAATAATCGCGTCGGGCGCCGTGGCCTGACAAATTGAGGTTTCATAATCAGCATAGGGAGTGTTGTGCTTCCGTTCTATCATTGGCCTCCCCGCGGTGCACGCCTTGTGTTCGTTTTACGATCGCAAGATATTGTGTTAAACACAAGAGGTAATTATAATAATAATAAATAATAATCGACCCATCTGTCGTTCCACTGTTGGAATATGGGTCTCCTCTCATATTGAGAGGATTCAGGCCGTAGTCTGCCATGCTGGCCGAGTGCGGGTTGGCAGACTTCACACACCTTAGATTTTTTTTGTAAATTCTGCAGTGTGCAGGTTTCCTCACGATGTTTTCCTTCACCGTTAGCTAATGATATTTAATGTTAGTAAGTTAGTAAGTGGTAATTATGTAACTTTAATTATATCTTTTCTGACGTTTCTATTCTCATACTACATGTCAACATAATCAGTTTAGCGGTCAGCTGGAATCCTTTTACATTCCATTTTCGGGCAATGATCTCTCCCCAAGTCTAAGTCCTGGAGCATCATCCACTGCACTATAATTCGACTTAACGATACTGCTACTAAATGGCTTACCCGTATTTAATATTGCAATCCATCTGGCCAGGTTACAGACGGAATTTAGATATACGTCAAAAATCTCGTGACATGTTGGAAACGAGGCGCGCATGTTGGCAGTCGCAAACACATTAAATGAAAGGATGTTAACATTTGGTACGCAGCGAGATTTTCCGGGAATAATGCCGATTTCGTCTCCTTCTAATGGCTGCTTTGTTCCTCGTATCGCTAAGAAGAAAAACATCAAGTACGAGATGTTAACTGTTAAGGATATACGGATGTGTTTGAAGCGAGGAATTTTTGGATGCCGTCGAATAAATTGTATGTTTGTTGTGGCATACTATGATTTTCAGGACGCGATACTTTGCTGTTGAGTTTTGTCGTCCATTTTGTTTGGTAACAGTTGTGTGTTAATCTATGATAAGTTAATGCTATTTATTAATGAAATGCACATATTCCATTATTAATCAAAATCTAAATATAGAGTCGCCCTAATTATATTTGGTAACACTGTCCCGTCATGATTTTAATGTAGGTATACCTCTTTCGTCCTCTTTCGTCCAAATGGTATCTTTTGATATTTCGGTTTGAATATAAATGACTCAGATTATAATCTATTGTTGTTTTTTTTACAAATAATAATAAAAATGGCCATAAATTTCTATGTTAATAGTCAAAATGAGAGAAAAATTCCTAGACTAATAAAAGAATTTCAATTTACCCGTTTCAAAGATATATTTAATTACCTTTTGTAGATATAATGTTAAAATAATTACTTACCTATAGATAATTTAAAGTAAATTTCATTTATTATAGTCACATAAATTTAATTTTAAAAAACCCAATAACAAATATGAAATACGACTTTCCAACTAGTCACTTACGTCCAACCTCTCATAGACCTCATTGAATACACAACTTTTAACTTAGACGTTATTCAATGCTACTAAAGCCTTCAAAAATCTAGATTGATCTTACAATTTAAGTTCTCTACTCTGAAGCGGTCAAGCGGAGTATACCAGTGGAATATCAATGAGACTCCGAGCTTTTAAAGAGATATTGAGCAGAGAGACATCATTGTTATCGTGAGAGATATCTGAGCTTTATTGGAAGGCTATTAAAGGCTCACAAATTTTGCATTTATGGATCAAAATATGGCTGACGACGATGATGATGATTAAGTTACATGATAAAAGGTTTCTACCCGACATACAGCTGGTAAGCGTGATCATCATTTGCTATCGTCTTAAACTATAGTAGAGTTCACAGTGTGTCCTTGCCTAAAAGCATCACCTACCCAGTTGTTAAGCAGATACATTGAAAGCATTGAGAACCCTTTATTAAAGAGGACTAACCTAACTTCCAGACGAATGTTCAGAGCACCGTCAAAATTCCTATACTCATAGCCATTAACGCATCCTGAAGGAACACACAGAGTCCAAGCTTCTAATTTGTCGGAAGGATCTTGATAGGAGTTTGAGTCGTAAAGGTCGCCGTCCTTACTTAAACTATGTAGTCCTTTAAATCCCAACATAAAATTGCCAATAGTTTCTTTTTTCTAAAGTAAAACTACCCGAACATGTTAACCGGAGCGACTGTTTTAACGCACACAGATATTTGATTAATTAATTTAATATTTCGTTTTCAATTAATACCAAAGGCATAAATTTGTGCGTCAATTAATTAGTGAACACTGAAACTGTTTTGTGCTATCATTCAACTGTAATGTGGGTATAATGAATAATATACGCGGTTCTCTTGTGTGCACTTGCATTCATGTCATCTTGCAGCGTTGGCGCCGGTGTTTGTCGGTAGCAATTTTGAATATTACACATTAGGTACGTCATCTTTTGATTTACTCCTTATTGTACCAATTTGTCAATAATTAGGGTTTTAGATAACTAATTGTGGATATTAATAATTCCGTTTTTAGAAAACTGAATAAATCTCAATCTCTATAGACATCTCTCTATAGATTCCAAGTTAGGAAGAGCCCGTGCCATGATAACCAGCAAGTCGAAAAACGACGTTATAGACATACATATATTTGGATATGCATACTTATGATAGAAGTTACATTTAGAGACAAAACATATTCCCGTATGCATCGCTCAAGCCTTTGTCTGGATCAGTATCAAATAAAAAATATCTAAGGGCGCCACAGCTTGGCAAAGATACAGTCTGCGTCTCCCGCGCAGAAGGTTCCGAATTCGATTTCCTACTGGATGGAATCAGTAGAACTATTTCTGTTTCATGCCCATTGTACCCACCACATACAGAATCCCATTCACTTTTGGGCTATAAATGTGAAGTGTCATCCATTTGTTTATACGAATAAAACTGAACCGACCGCTATCCTTACGGAGTGCAACTAGATAGTACTTATTACTCGTATACTGAATTAAATTCAGTAATAAAATTTTAAATTACAAAATCCGTCCATCCGTCTAGCGCGACATTGGCTGCAGATAAGGGCACTTTAAACCAGGCACATCGCTCACAGCCAACAGACATTTCAGTTTTATAACCGTAACAAACCTCTTGAATTCCCTACTAATTGTTAGCTATACTGATGCGCTGATATTCCCGAATCACTGACATGTACTAGAACGATCAAATATCATAAATTTCATAAAGCAACGGGCTCCGATTTCTAAGTGATATTGTTAAATATTACTGTTGCTGAAGCCTTATTGTTAAGATTATATAATGTTGAGTTTATGGTTAACTAAAAAAGAGCATTAAACAAGCAAATAATGCAAGGCTATGCTAAGGCAAATTAGAGAGATTTTATTCTGATTTAGAAAAGTTCTCTGTTATAGCACTAAAGTCTAGTGAGACGGATCTATATCTAGACAGTAGGCTGAATGTGCAAACACTGGTTATCTACAAGCCAAATGTTTTAAGGCTTACTTCATTTGTGTTACGGAATGCGGTCGCGCCTCGCCCTAGTATCTACAGTCTCGGTCATTTATGTATGTAACTCACCAGACAGTGATGTTAATAAACCACAATATTTGACATTATACTGTGATATCTGTTATTTACTGCACAATCAGTCAGAAACCAAAAGCAAACTGTGAACGCGATAAAACCATACACGTGTAAAAACATATCTTACGGATATTGTGCACCATGACTTTTATAGATCTCAATTCATTCCTTTAAACATTAAGTTTCATTAATCTCGGTTTTGTTATAAAAAATCCCATTTCCGCCAACACTAATAAAAAACGAATAGAACAAAAATAGCCTCTTAATGTAAAAATAACAAACGATGGCTTAATTAAGGGAATGCTGAGTTGTCGTAAATAAAAATGAAACAAACAACGGTCTCTCTAAGAGCAGCTTTTCCTTGAGCTTTTACATTGCGCTAAGCAAAGTGCTTGTTAATCTATAAACCCTCGGTCCAGACTTCACGGGGCTTGTTTGACCCGACTGCTTCCCCCTGAACGTGTGAGGTCATTTAAATTAACGACTAAAGGTCACGTTAACGTTAAATTAACGACTAAATGTATTTTCAAGGCCACTATTAGTAGGTACTCTTCGCTAAAACTGTATAAAATCAATCGGTCCCAAGCTGAAACTCCATTCGTACGTGCAGCCACAACAGCTGTCGGAAAGTTGTCTCTGCACTTGTTTCGAGTCGAGATGAGTCGAAACTCATGCTCGTTTATTTGCAAAAACTTTTACAGCAAAACCACTTCCTTTGAAAACATTGGGGTAAGGACTTATTATCACGTTAAGAAAATGCTTCAAAAACTTTATTTCGTAAAACAATACACCATTTTCGCATACAAGTTTCAGTATTTGCATAGTTTTTAAGACTCGTACAACTTAGTATTGTGCAAGAAAAATATCAATAGGCATTGTCTACACAAGCGTGGTACATTCTAGCCTACCTCTCGCTTACCATCAGGCGAGATCGTGATCTGACGCTTATTGCAAATGAAGCTATTGTCAGATGGCATCGCACACCGCCGCGGAGAACGTCCTTGCTGATTGATTCTGATCAAGGCGACCAACACTTACGCCCGACTTACCACGTTGCACGGCGGAGTTGGCTCTCAAACCGCCCGATAAGAGAGGCAGTGTACGCGTGCTAGAAATCGACGAATTTCATACAAGCCACTGCAATGTTCACCGCCAATCGCGGCAGTGCGCGGCGCCGTGCGATAATCCCTACAGGGCGCTCCCAAATACAAGGGGTGAAATATGGACGATAATGAAAATGATGACTCACCCCACCATAAAACACAAACAAGTAAAGTAGGGTTCCAGCTAAGACAAACTATGGACAGATCATTTGAGTTGCGAATCATCTAACTGCGGGAATGTTATCTTTGTTCAGTGATTACTTTTTAATGAGTTACGATTTGACTATCTTTTCATTGTTTCGCTACACACAATGTATGATTAATGGCGTAAAAAATAATAAAATGGATGATATTTTTTACAGTGTAATGTTGCAATTTGTTATAATATCATAATATGTTTCTAGCATTCACAAATACATATATCTCATATACTATTAACTAATATTTCCAGAGTTACTTATATTCGTATGTATAATTAGATTTCGTTAAGGGTAGATAATAAATGTCCAAACTTGGCAATGGACACAAATATGTTTTGAATGCACGTCTCATCATTGTTGGTAAGTGGTCATTAACGTCAATTTCAGTTTCGTGGCATCAAGCCTGTAATCCCCGAAGGGGTAGGCGGAGGAGTGTAGTACACTCCCACGTTTTAAAAATTACCTTTGAGTCCCATGGAATAGGTGGAGAGCCTATTGCCATACACCGGGCACAATTCCAGACTCAGAGTCACTACTAGAAATTCTGAATTGGAAATAACCAATAGTACCCGACCCGGCATTTGAATCCAGGACTTCCCGATCGGCATTCGCGCTTGAAACCACTCCAAGATTGAGGCAGTCAAAGTCAAAGTCAAAGGCAGTTTCAAAGACTATTAGTAATTACTAACCATATTTACACCAAACAAATAAATAAGTATACAGGTGCGATTTGGCACTCGACCATCTAAACAAAAACTAGACAGAACCTGTAATATCGTCTGGTGGTTGTAATATATAAGTATAGACAGATAAACTTACATATAAATATTTACCTGGATATACTTATTACAGCCATACAGACCTAACACTAGCCCTCACTACATAATGATTTACCCGGTTCGGGAATGAGCTCCCAGGTCAGTCATGGAACCAGTGGTAAATGGGGCTAGTCAGTAGTACATTTCTGTGACACGAGTACATGTAATAAGTTACTAGTCTGTTTATTGTAACGCTCAAGCAAATTAATCTAAAGACTATTAACATTGATGGTAGATAAGTTCACCCTTAAAAATATTTAGCAAGTTCAATGGCAATAAATTACAAGATATTATATTAGGCGGCATTCCAGCTTTGTGTCGGTGGGAAAAGATAAGGCACGACTCCGTTGCGATTTTGTGTCACAGGGCAAACGGAAAAGTAAGTCAATCTAACTGATTTAATACCAATCGAAATAAATTACGAGTATTTATGCATGTGCGTCGATTAATTGAAATACAATGTCAAAATAAACGAAAATCTAAATGTAATTAAATGAACAAGGGCGTATCTGAAGCTCTTCTTAGACCATCAGTATATGGGGAATACATGTACCATCACGATGTCTAGATATTTTAAAAACTTACGACAGTACAAAAGGTGACAATATTAAAGCTCCCGAAGTTTGTTAACTTGGCTCGGTAGGTCGGATATGAATAGTTGTAATAATTCGACAACAATGAAATTTAAAATATGGACTGAATTTTTTTTCGAGAATGGTTTTAATAGGTTTAACTATACAAGGAAACTAGTGTTTTTTTTTTTCATATTACTGAAGAATCAATTCGTAATGTAACATACTAGTACTTTACATTTTTCTTAATATCTTAATAGTATTTATTTATTTGCAAGATCTAATCCATTAACGATAACTATTAGTAAAATAAAATTGCACAAGTTATCTATACTTTACTGAAGGATATTTTGGAGAGAAAGTTATAAAAAAAATATCAATGACAACAGCCAACAACTGGCGTACTATATATTTGCCTGTAACATACCCTGAATGTACCTGGAAGGAGCAAATACAATAACAGTATTATAAAAAGAGAAATTAGGTGTCACTTGCTTACTGGTTCTCTTGTGCTTTGTTGATAGCAGATATTAAACGACCTTCAACTAAACACTGAAATCTCAAGCAAACCTTTCGAGGCCGTCCTTAGGAGTGGACTTTAAACGATCCTCGCCTTGATGGCTACGATGAATTGATAATTTTTTGCCCCCTAGGTAAAAAATTAAACATCTTGCTCAGATATACTTTAATTGTTTAACTCAATTCGAGTAGAGTTCTGAAGACCAGACTTGGTAAGTTAATGTAGTTGCTCTAAGAACTCTATTATTTTAGATTACATCAATACGTCAAAGATACCATACGATATTGTTAACATCGTACTCGCTTACACAAAATTTAGTCATCAGTTGAATGTAGAAGCGCATTAGTTCTGTAAGGACATGCAAATTTTCCACTCAGTGCCGTCGGCCTACCGCTTAGGAGACTACACTTTACGATATAATACAATAATAATGATAGTGATAGCAGTCTGATGTATTTATGTCTGTAAATTTGTATGCGTTATGTTAGTTTTTCATATTTAGAAAATCAACTTTTAAAACATTTTGAATGTTGCCAAGAATGTATTTCCTATCCTTATACTCTTTATACAGAAACATATAAAAAGTCTCTAAGTGCCCTACGCGCTCGGCCAGCGTGTCGCACCTATCCAGGCACATCTTGTATAAACTTGCGAGAGACGAGCGGATAGCAATAAAACTGGCTATCTACAGGTCGGCAACAATTTTCTATCATCAGCGTCACGACGCTATTGGAAAAGTTTTTCGATCAACTGAATAGTGCGCAGGGCGAGTGCCAAGAATTGGTATGTATGTAATCGCACCTTGTTTTGTATTATTCCACTGAGTGTATGTGTGAACGGCTCTACTGGTTTCGAGAGCTTTCTTTATGTTCACTGTCCCACTGGTGTTTGTAAAGGAATCTAAGACAAATCAAAATAGTTCTTTTATATTAAATAAAATAATAATAAACCTATTTATCATTCTACTGTTGGAATATACGTCTTCTCTCATATTAAGAGGGCTAAGTATTGCCACCATGGCCAAGTGTGGGTTGGCAGACTTCACACACCTGAGATTTTTTTTATAAATTGTAAGGTGTGCAGGTTTCCTCAAGTCTTCCTTTACTGTTAGCCAGTAATATTGAAACTTAAAACGCACTTTTCTGAAGAGGTGCGCGCCATGGATCTGAACCCAGCACCTCGGGAGTGAGAGGCTGAATTCTCAACCACTAGGCTACCACTGCTATAGTTACTTTTTTCTGATATTTTAAAAATATAAATGTTCCATAATTCTTAATTTTATACCTACTAGGAAACAGGATTGTAAGTTTATACATACGTAGACAATATACATATATGAAACTTAGTTCACCTGCACTTGTCGAGCGCTGCAGCTGTAACCACGCCTTTACGGAAAGGATAAGGATTAGATGATAATGGAGACCTTGAAGGCTTGTTAATAATAATGATGTAGGGCTATTAGTGACAGACTACATGATGCTGACAAATTATTTATTTGTCCAAATACATTGGATCCATATTATCTTCACTAACGCGAAAATTGAAACCTGATGGCACGTTAAGACCAATTGTTTGAAAAAAATGTATATCTTCTTATGGCAAGTGTTTATGGTCGTCGACACGTAATATCTATCTATAGAAATAATTGTGTCAAATCCGGTGCCGTCCTACAGAGATTATTTTTATCTGATTTTCCTTATATAAACCATCTTACATAAATAACGTCCGTGTCTATGGCATAAACGTGTCGGAATAAAACATTTTTAGAAGCACCAATTTTCAGATGGTCGAATCGACCCACACTCTACGGTTACATAATTTTCATTATCACATATACATAATTATAATATAAATTTATACTTTTTATAAAATAATGACGTAATAGACATATAATACGAATTTTGCTGGATGCGAGAACCGAGGGAGACAACAACTCATCTATCCTTACCAAATAGGTCACATACTGGCTGATAGTGCAGTCAGAAATATTCGAAACCAGCAACATGTGTGTAGACATAGAGGTATTTGGCACTAGGTATTCTCTGTTTACTCCGTAAGGAATCTGTCGTGACGATGTAACGATAATAAATAGGTACAATTATTATATTTGAATTGTCTATTTCATTTTCTATATATGGAGGAGAAGTAATGATCAGTAACTACTAAGTTTTCATTAGGAAACAACTTCCCATCATTAGCGTCACAATGCTATTGCCAAAGTTTTCCGATCAACTCCATAGTGGAGCTCGTAAATGGGGCAGCTGGACTCCATCTTGTTATTCCATACACGTATAAACAGACCCGAACATTTTTATTGCATTTACACTCACAGTATCTAATTAAGGGGATAAAGCAGGGCTGTGAGTGCAGGCTCGGTCCTATCAGAATAACCAACAGTTATGTTCAGTTCCTTTTCTAATAAGCAAATTATTTTTAATAGGATGTCGTTTAACATATTTACGTGTTTGAACCGTTTAATTCTATCGCAAGTAGGAGTTTTTGCTGCTTATTTGAGTAAACTGGGTTATAAAGGCATTGGTTCCTTTGAAGATACCGAAGCTTATGCTTACATGTTGCTACTTAAACTATATTCAGGGGATAACATTTACAATTAATTCCTTTCCGAAGTGTCATTGTACATTTGGAATCGCTCACTCTGTGCCACAAAAATACTTTTTTTATTATGTTATCACGCTAGTCTCTTATTCAAGTGCAAAACATATCAATGTCTATTATTCTGACGTGCTCTTATACATTCATCAATCACGACATACATAGGGGCATAGTCTGTCGAAGTCTGAAGCCGAACTCTCACTTTCCCATTAGCCTAAACTTGACGAATTTAGACAAGTCTTCTTATCCCTCGGCACCTGTTTCCATTAACATTCTTCGCACATATGCTACCATTAAATAATTTTACTTTTGAGTAGGGCATCTTCTAATATCCACTGTCCTGCTGTCCTTATTACAAAAATTTTGTTGAAAGGGCTCAACTGGATGGAAAGATCAAAATGTAATATGGTTGATTAAAACAATGTAACTTATACTGCAGACTAGAATTACTTGTTAACGATCGTAACCGACCAGCGACTTTAAGCGGTTGAGTTTGGGGAACGACAATGTTATCGGGTTACCGTCCAATATCTATCGGTACATTGTATATAAAAATTCTTTAAATTCGGTCTTCTCAGGATCCATGGTACATTTAACGGCTTCTAACCTTCTAAAATCGTAACTTTGTTCCTTGTAATTCTAAATTAAGGAAAGAAAGTAGACATTGGTATTGCAACCTTTTTCGATAACGGTATAGCGACGACATCGTCATCTTTATCATCATCTTATTCCGGTCCACTGCTAGACATTGGCTTCTACATAGCTTCTTCAGCTACTCGTTTCCAACCATTGCAAGCAACTTCGCGTATATCCTTACTTCAACTAATTGGAGAATGTTCACGCTACGTTTGCCCACGTATGGTCTTCATTCCAGAACATGTCTACTTCAAAGGTACCGCTTCTGCGACAAACGTGACTAGCAGCTTCAGTGTGCTAG
>DWME01005504.1:0-14803 GCA_018244795.1 Parelbella ahira ahira | reverse complement strand
GAATAATCTTATTAAACTTTTTTATAGATTACAACACCTTTAGGTGAAGAGTATCTAGTATCAATGCCAACAAAATTTCGTAAAAACATATGGGTCAAACGTGGGGACTATGTACTAGTTGAGCCTATTACCGAAGGAGACAAAGTCAAGGCTGAAATTGTAAAAATTATGAACAAGGACTCAATTAAATATTACAAAGAAAATAATGTTTGGCCAAAGGAATTTGAAGACAGTAAGAAAGATGTTTCAAATGAGGAAGACGATTTGTTTACTAATACAAATAGAGCACATGTTAGGACGTATCACAGTTTTAGTGACACAAGTGATTCAAACTATTCCAGTGACAGCAGTGAAAGTGTACCGGAGAATGGTGAAAAAAATAAATAAACTTAATTTTTTTTTATTTCATTTCCAATGTTTACTGAGTTTATATGGTGATATTATCATGTGTAACTATGTAAATATATTAGACTATATTTTCTTTTTCTTACCTATTCCATTAGTATAATTACATTATTTAATTAATACTATGACATCTACTAACATTATTTATTCCAAAACATTTTTGTTTATTGTTCAGCTTGATGGTCGTTATATTTATTTTATGTCAATGTTGACTTGAAGTCATAATATAATTTCTTTAATTACAAATAATTGGTTGTTTATATGTAATGTAATGAATGAAAACTAAATATTAATAAATACAGAAATACTCATTCATACATTCCTTATTTTTTTCTGCATGACTATAACAGACTTGGGATTCCATATGCCATATACTACATTTTATCAGTTAAATATTTTCAAAGTATTTACATACATGACACAATCAGCCTATCTCAGTCCATTGTTGTAATATTGAAGTTGCCATCTTGGGCACTCAGAGATGCTGTGATTTTACATCATGTAAGGATTACCCAATAGAATATGTTATAGAATCATTTACTACATTTCATACTAAGTTTATAAGCACATAAAAATTTAAGCTGCAAAAATACAAAATCATTTCATTGGAATAACAGACACAAATTAAAAGAGTATTACAAGCTATTCGACTTAGTTCATCATTTTTTATTCCATAAATAAATTTTTGTGTAGAGATGATAAGTATGGATGGTGAAATGTAAATCTCAAAATTTTTTTTTTCTTTATAATAAAAAGGAAGGTGTTATATCCTTCCATGTGTTTTCATCTTTCAAAACTGCTTTAAATATATTTAATATGAAAAGAGCCAGTGTATTAAAGGGTTAGTTATTTCTTAAAGTGAAGAAACACTACAGGTCTATTAGGATGAAGATATTTATTTAGCACTTGAATGTTCATTACCTACACCTTAAGGGAACTGGTGTAAAGGTATGTATTTATAAATGGCAATGTTCAGAGGTTGCTCAGTCATCAAAATTCTGTAAATTTACAAATTAATAACCTTCATCAATCCATGTCTTCAATTAATTATTTTCTTTCTAATCCAGTAAAATTAACAGACTATTATATTTAATTGTTAACCCATATAGAATGAAATCTAGTAATCCAAAAGAACTACTTAATAATACAGTTCACTGGAATGTGCCAGTTCCAGGCAAACCTCAAAGCATTCTTCCATTTATTGCTCAAAGGTTTTCATCACTCTTATCATTTTGTCTTATCATGAAAAAAACATGAAAGTACTATTTGGTTTCTTTTGAAGTCTATATAGCTCTTACAATGAGTTTTAATATATTTATCATATAAGAAATTGTTTAGAATCATTACAAATTCAATTTAAAAAAAAAATTCATACCTATTTCAAACATCAATATCTATTGGAACATCTCATGATAATTTATAAACACAACTTGGCTGCAATACCATCTGGTAACTCTATGTCCAATACCAAATAACAATGCAGAACTGAAAACAGCCTAGGTAATTATAACTACCAATGCTTTTTTACATTAAAAGACAATGCAAACAGGTAGGCGATCTATCTGATAGTAAGTAGTACAAAGTATTCAAGTGATAGTAAGTACCTTTACACATTGCAACATCAGAGTGGGTACAATGTGTTGCCTGTTATACCAGATGTGAAGTAGCATGGGGGAATAGGTGTAATCTTAATGCTACTTTCAAGTAATAATTTTGGATTTAGAGCTCCCTAAATGCTTATGTATACTTAAAAATTCTATCTCATAATATTCCTAATTATGGGTTTTTCCCTAAGTACAGATATAAGGAATGAACATTGTATAGTTATATTCTACAAGCCAACAAAACTAACACAGCAAGTATACTAAATATTTGAACATATAAAAATTGCGATCTATCTTTTCATGTTATATCAATTTCCATGTCATCATTCATGATGTACTCATAGATTGTTTTTATCAAATCAACAGATTTGACCTTCGCCCAGCCCTCGGTTTTCGTTATCAGCTTGGCTTGTCCATCTTTGATAAACTCTAATGTTGATACCTTTAATGCTGTTGCAGAATGCAAATCGGCCAATTGCAGTGTTTCTATCGCATTTTCTACAGTTAGTTTTTTATGTAAGGCTTCTTCACAAAGGCTTTTAAGTCTACTGAGCTGGTAGTAATCAGCTGCAGCCAACAATTTTTCGGGCATTTCGTCCACTTTTGGTGCTTTGTCACTGTATATGAATGTTAGGACTTCACTTAGGACATCTGATTCCAGTGGCGACTCTACTATGTTTGTGTAACATTCAGTAGTGTTATGTTCAAAATGTGCTCTCAGTACCGCACTCCTGCTGGCCAGTACAGCCTTGTGCACTTTGTGCTCGATACCCTCAGCTGATTTTATAGTTATGTCAGAGAAAAGACCATTGTTCAACAGATTTTCAAAATCATAGGCCAATTGAGTTTTCGGGACGTTGCTGCGGTCAACTTGTATGTCATTAGTTACTAAGAATTGGAATTTAAGTCGCAGACTGCCATCGCTCAGTAGATAAACATCGCGACCATCGTCATCTGCTATTTCTTTCTTAAATAATGTGGACAGATATTGCCATTTATTAGCTTGAACCGTGTGGTACTCTTTAATGACAATGGAACGTTCTTCGAAGCGCTTCAAACACATAGTGAGAATAGCCTTCAGAAAAACTGGTACCGGCGACAAGTAATATAACTCGATGACATCGTTTTCACGGCCGAAAAATATCATTTTCAATTGGAACCGAGTGTCGGCTACATCAGAATTACTGTCTTTTGGTTTTTCAGTACGAATGTCTTTAGTTGTTTTGTTTTCCAATAGTGTTATAAACTTCGGTATTGTCCAAGTTATCGTGTTAATCTTCGTCTGGCCCTCAGTTCGAGTAGTGTAATTTATGCTCGACATTATTACTAAATTAATTGTTCTGGAAAATAGAACTAGAATGTGTTGTTTTTACTACTACATTAGATTTTTAACATAACTTTACACTGATAAAGTCGCTAACAAGTAACAAAAGCAACCAATAAAAATAACTGTAACCAACCTATTTCAGTACCACAACCGCGTAGTGTATTATATTTTTACGTATTATTATATTCTTTGATGCAGTCTATGAACGCAACCATTATTGATTTTTGTTTTAGTTAAGTCTTAAAATGTCTCTCATAACAGGACTTGACAATGGTTCTTGCTTTAGCATTGTATACCCATAAAATGTAACTTTTTGGTTATTATAGTAAGCGTTTGCTTTCCACAATTATAAGGTTAGAACTTCTAATTATTTATGGATAAGATTCAAGTAATTCATTTTAAATAAAGTAACTCTTAGTCTAAGTAAATTTATGAAATTAAAGAAATATCTATTCCATCCGTACCGTAACCGTACATAGGTATTATAGAGGGCAATCACAGGAAAGTATTCTATAGTAATTTTTGTGTATGGCGATACCTACATTTTCAATTTTGTGGCATTACAAGAATGTTTATAAAGTAAGTCAGTCAGACAGTTGATACAGTGGTGTTTTAAATCTAGTTTAGATTTCAATAATAAAAAGACTTAATCACTGTCATTATAAAAATATTTACTTCGCTGTAGTATTCGTAAAGTTTAGCTGTTTTTTATTCTCTTGTAAATTTATAGCAATGAAAAATTTGAATATATGTTTAGAGAATTTTGTATTGTTACATTCGTCTTAAATGCGTTTTTTTTATTGCTGAAGTCTTCACAGCCGACATCGATATATTTTTTATCTTGGCTATGTACAACTCTCTATTAGATTGTTTTGGATCGAATGTCTAAATGTGAAATCTCGACAGACGCGTAATCTTATCAGTAATGTGGATTTGATCGGGAAATAATCGAGGAGATTCAAGAATATCGTTGCCATATCGTGATATAAAATGTCAATTCACTAAAGCGTAACAGTGAGCGGCGAAGTTAATTTATTGTAATTCCTTTCTGCTAGATTCGACAAATGTGATTCGGTGTTCGTTATGGAGGATTATAAGTTTCTTTTTAAAGTGGTGTTAGTTGGAAACGCTGGGGTAGGGAAAACATGCCTTGTTCGTCGGTTTACTCAGGGTCTTTTCCCACCAGGTCAAGGTGCTACAATTGGTGTGGATTTTATGATTAAAACAGTTGAAGTTGACGGTGAGAAAGTGAAGGTAAGGTAATTCGAAACTTATTTGGACATCTTGCTAATTAAGTGTGCCTGTTTTGGCAATTCATTTTTATGGACATTTACGCAACTTTTGGCGTACATGTTTTCGTTGGTTTTCTAATTATGCAATGCTCGCTGTTTTCGAGAGGAAATCGTATAAGAAATGCAATTAAAAATTTCAAACACTTGATTCATTCTTGCATATTATTTGAAGATATTTATGCGCACACAATTTAAATTCGTGATTTTCTAGCTACATAATAAAATGTAGTAGGTATAATGCAGTAAGATCTATTTTTCGTTGGACTTACCTAAATATATATATAGACTTTAAACATTTGTGTCAATATGGTAAACTGGCCAATGCCAATTTGCAGTTACATGTTAAAGTCAGTGATGTAAATTATCTGTTGCTTAACAGACAAAAAGAACCTTGTTCTTGCAAAGTATAGATTCAGAGATAAATTCTAATTTCAAATTCAACTGCTAGTGAGTTGATAAGAGTTAGCAGTGTTTGTAATTAAAATTAAAAATTATTGAATTTTACAAACATGGGTTAATACAAATATCACTACTTACATTGTTGAAATTAAAAAAGAAAGAAGTAGCACTTTTAATACTTTGTTTTAAATAAAGTTTAATGTTTTTATTTTAGAGTGGGATCATTATTATGTATCCACCTGATCCACAAGTATTTCACAGTTCTATTTGTGTCTAATACACAATTTCAAAGTTTCTCTTAATTGAAAGATTTGGAGATATTTTATTAGAAGCTTTTAAAAAACTAGTAACAAATTGAATTTAGTCAAGAAAGCAGTATGAGTCAGACTTAACACATTGGTAACTGTTGAAAGGATACAGGACTTGGTTGTGAGAAACACTCATAATTTAAATCAATAACTAAAATAATTAGTTTACTCAGGAAATGTGTGAGTTGAGCCAACTGATCCACTGATTAGTGGTTTTGACCGCTAAGCAGAAAGCTTTGGGTTTGATATTCAATATTTGAATATTTATTGACTGCATTGTTGATCGATTGATTGCAAGCACAACTGCCTATCGGGAGGTCCAGGGTTAAAATCCTGGGTCGGGTACTATTGGATTTTTCTAATTTAGAATTTCTAGTTGTGACTTGGGGACTGAATCGGAGCCCAGTGTATGACAATAGACTCACCGCCTATGCTATAGGATGTAAAGGTAACTGTTGAAATGTGGGAGTGTACTCACTACACTGGTTTGAATGTTATTTATTTTTCAGCTTCAAATATGGGACACTGCGGGCCAAGAGAGGTTTCGTTCCATCACACAGAGCTATTACCGCTCAGCACATGCCCTCATCCTAGTGTATGACATATCTTGCCAACCCACTTTTG
Organism: Parelbella ahira ahira; assembly: GCA_018244795.1. NCBI lineage: Eukaryota > Metazoa > Arthropoda > Insecta > Lepidoptera > Hesperiidae > Parelbella > Parelbella ahira. Next base: position 8,844 of record DWME01005504.1, on the reverse strand, counting down.
ACTGCTTGCCAGACTGGCTCCGTGAAATTGAAGAGTATGCTAGCAATAAAGTTCTAAGGATATTAGTAGGTAACTGTGAATATAACTTGTATTTATCATATTATTATGTATAATTTATGGATATTATTTATGGTTGTTATACTTATTGGATATTGTATCGTAGCTAACAGTTCTTTCTTACACTCCAAAAAGCTGAGTCATTCAATATTTGATAGCAATAGGAAAAGTAGAATATTGGATACCATATTACCATTATAATAGGATAATAGTCCTGTAGATATTCGTTTATGCTTTATTACAAACCTATAACAAATAACAGGGTGTAAATGGATTGAATGATTGTGACTTCTATATTCACTAAAGGAGTCACTTTAATTAATGCTTCTAAAATTTGAAATTGGCCAGGTAACAAAACAGACAGGGAAGACAGAGAGATTCCGCGGCATATAGGCGAAGACTTCGCGCAGCGACATGGCATGTATTTTTTGGAGACATCAGCCAAGGAAGCCGAAAATGTCGAGCGGCTATTCATGGAGATTGCCGTTGAACTGATGGAGGTAGCCATTTTCGACATATTCATATTCACACAATCCAAAAAATTGTAGATTTACTTTTCCCTAATTGTATTAATTTTTCAATTTGTCAGTCCAAAAATAAAAATTCGGTCTGAATTTACGTTTACATTTCGGTGTGCACAATTATGGGTTATATAGGTTAAGTTTCCTCCTATTGGTCAGTAGCTGATGCAATGTTCTGAACAGCAACATTAGGCACAATCCCACTGGAGCCTTCTAATTAATATTCTATATATCTTCCGGTGATCCAGTCGATTTATATTATTATTCAGAAAAGTAAGGTGTTGATGTTATTCCCAGATTTTAGAGTTTGAATAGCTTGCCATAGTGTCACACCTATATTTCCTTGAAGGGGTATGCAAAGAGTATAACCTCCCTTTGTTTATCACTTGCGTTATAATATATTATATGGAATAGCACAAATTTCTGTAAATTTACCAAAAAAATCTTTTTCATTCCAGCAAGCAAAATGCAAGGAACTGCCGAAGTATGACGCCAGTTTAGGACCCATCAACGGCAAGACAACGTCGGTGGGAGACAGTTCATGCTGCCTCCGTTAGTGGACTTATGATACGAATTTATCTCATTGATATTTTCTAATGTTGTATGTTGCCCTGTTTCTATAGAGATCTCATTATTGACTATGGATTTTTTTCCTTATTAACTGTGTATGACACATACTATTTTTTATATATTTCAATGATTTAAAATGTGGAGTTTTAAATGTGTTGTTTATTAACTGTGTATAGATTTTTTTTTATATTTTATTCTTTTTTATATTATGGTTATTGTCTTTCATTGAAATGTCTGTTGAATATGGTGTTATAAAAATAATGGTGCAATATTATATACTGATGTCTCTATAGAAATGTAGCTCTCTTTGTATTTAGTAGTACTGAGATCATTCCATTCGCTTGTAAGCTGTAACACTGTCACAGTGTAATGCTTGTCTGTTATCAAATATACATACATGAATTCCCTAACGGCTCTTTCGTACAAGCATATTTTCGGCGCACTTTACACTCGTCTTAGCTTACTTGCGTTGTATTTGTCATCTTTGCGTTCGTATTATGTCGGCCTCCGTGCGGGGCGACGGGAAGAGTCGTAGGCGGTTCGCGCGTATACAAGCCTAGCGCGTATGCAAAGGACAAAGCGCATGTATACGGGTCTAAAGATGCGTACAAAAACGAGCTTATACACGGCAAAAATACGCTGACCTGAAAGCGCCCTAATTCTTAAAAAAAGTATCACATAGGTAAAAACACTATACATTGTGTATAATCAAATTATGTAGAGTATATTTTTTGATCACACGATATCCGAACCACAACATGCATATCATAACAAATAATCTTTATCAATTAGGTGTTAATTGTTACACATATACATTATAGGTATGTCTGATAAATACTTATAGGCTGATTTCTCATTATCTTACATGATATCTTTGTTAATATTATATCATCACAACAGGCCAAAGAGCCAAATATCTATCCTTAACGATTTGTCCCCTTTCTCTAAGCATTACTCTCTTCACACACTTTACATACTTGTAATCTGTGATTTGTGTTATTTAAAAAAGTCCTTTGTACCTGGCATTTTTCAAACTCGATTTGCAAACTTACATTTAATTTAGTCTTCATAGCCTTGCTTTTAATTGTAACTGCACTCCACTGTGACTAATTGCATTACATTGAAGCCTGCTTTCATATAACAGGTCTATTGTTGAGTTAATTATTCTGTGTAGTCACTTTTTTTTAAATCAAAAACTAGCCTTACAAGTCAATGTTAGATATTCTAGCACATTCTGAAGTTGTGAAAACCAGATATATATATATAGAATATAGGTACATATATATAGAGACTAAGTATTTTTTAGTTATATCAAATAATTAAAACACATTACATTGTGACAGTGATTGTAATTTGAAATTTTGCTATTGCTGTTTTGTTATAAATATTAATAATTAATTAATTACTTAACATTTTTACGGTACCTAGAACGATTTTCGAACAGTTAACTAGACAATGTGTAGGTTTAAATGGAATTGAGATATTATTTTGTTAGGAAAATAATTATTATGCCTGAAACCAATGTTTGGTAATATCCATAAATTATGTTATATTCATTTAAATTCTTGACTGATGTGTTGGCAAATACATTTAATCCAACTGGTTTACTATATGGTCTAACTTGCTACCTTTTTGTGCAATATTATGGTAACATTGATGGTGACTTATTTTATTTTCTCTGTTGAAATTGTTTAAGTTGAGGGTTGACATTTTTACAATTTACATGTATTTAATCCTCTACACTTCAAATGAGGCATCATTTATGGATGAAACTATTTCTATATTTTTATCATTTTCATTGGTACACCACAATCTCATCAATGAACTATGTGAATCTGCTGGCTACCTGGATGATAATGATATTGTGTACCTTTTATTAGCGATAGTAAATAAATTGTTGGTATATATAAGAAGGTGAATTGAATCTGTCATTAATATTTGAAATAAGTTTGGGAGGATAGATACATGGGGTTATGTGCAATTTTTCACTGTTGATCAGGAAAGTTTGAAAAGGGTGCAATCGTGACACAAACAGTTGTTTTTGTTGTTTTTGTACTATCGAAAAAGCTTTGATAAGTAAATTCAGTACATATGGGATATCTTTGAAGAATAACATAGGTTTTATTACTCAATATGAAAAGAGGTCACTTATGAATTGGGTTTTGTAAACTCAATTAGGTGTTATGGAAGAAGGAAAAATACACTATCAATCGAACAATGGATATCTATGAGAGCAGCATTATTATGCATATTTAATGCATTTTTAAAAAGGTAACCTACATTTATTGTGAGAAATCAGATCGGATTGTCTCCATATAGTTTTGTAGCGGCAACGCACATCCATACGTATCGGAGCGTTACTCCGATCGTCGCAGCCCTCCGCGCACAAGCACCGTCGTCGCCTAATCAGCGTTGCATCGCAGCTGGCCGCGGGCGACGGGTCTTCGCTTCCTCCGGGCACGTCCGTTGGACGTCCGGACGTCCGTGCGGACATTCGCCGGCGGACGCAGCGGACAGTGCGGACGGTGCTTGTGTGCGGAGGGCTGCGGCGATCGGAGTAACACTCCGATACGTATGGATGTGCGTTGCTGCTACAGTTTGATATCATTTTTACCTACCATTAACACATTGAAAACCTATCTCACGGGGTTATCATATTCTTTTATTATTGCTGACTGCATTTAGATATTAGATTTTTTTAATGTGTATTCCATACACCTCATGTGTCCATCCTCTTAGTCTATGGTGCATGCAAAATTTGTAATGTAACTACAATAGCACTACTTACAATACACAAGGTAAGGGCCACACATTAGTTTTCTGTTGTTCTTCTCTTATAGTAGTAATTCTAGCGTCTTCTAACTTTTTAATATTCTTAAGTAGGCACATGTTTAGTGATTAGACCCTAGTTTGAAATTAAATTTAGCCAAGCTTTTTCTTCTACAGCTATGGTTGTACTATGTTGTTATAAGTCTCCACAAGAGATATTTATTCAGTAGTGAGTAGGGTTTACACAATCCTTTTTGTATGAACATATATTAGTATAAAACAAGAATTGAGTGGAGAAACCTGACTATTGATTTGTTACCAAGAATACAGAGTCCACACTGCAGAGTTTTCAAAAAAGAACTGTTTACTCTCCACATATAATTATGGATCGTTATAAATTACTATAATTAGTGTAATACTTATTAGCTACTAAATATTTTTCAGTGCTTTTGCCCTCTTGGCTCATGTCATATTAATCTGTAGCTTACATGTGGCTCTTGCAGATTTAATGCCTGTCAGTTCATCAAGTAGCGGTAATTCCCAACCAATACAGGGCTAGTTTGCACGTGTATGTTTAGGTATAAACTGTCAGTGGCTGTGATTTTTTAAAATGCGATACAACTGACATATTGTTAATCAGTGGTCATTAGACTTGCATGTGTAAACAAAAATTGTTTTATTTCATTCAGTCTTCTATTGACCTCATACCTAAACATAACTCCTAACACATAACACCTAACATAATTCTACTGTCTTCATAACTTAAAAATGTGGTTTTTTTATTGGTGCACCTAAATGTGTTACCATGTATTTAAATGTTGTAGAAATAAGAATGTTGAATTTTTCGGTATTGCAATCATTTGACATTTTTAGTGAAAATTAAGCTGACAATTAGTTTGATTTGTGTGCTGACATACCCAATGAGAGCATAATCTTTGACATTTATAAATGTATGTTATTATAATACTGTTATTTCATTGGTGACTCATATTTCAAGGCGATATTTTAATGACTGTATTTAATACATCTTATTTCACTTTTAATCTTTACAGACAAGGAATGCATTTCACACATTTACAGCATTAATTATTAAATTTTTTAAGAATGACTACTATGCATGAAAATCATCACAGCATTTTTACGCTACAGTAAGAAAATTATATGTTGCAGAAATAAAGTTAAAACCTCGTCCATTTAGGTGTACTGAGGATTATTAACTTTCAAAATATTAACTTTTTTTATTGAATTTAGCCTGTTTTAGGTGTTTATTTCGCACCAGTTATTAAAGATTATTTTAAATGATTACTTCAAGTATTTTTATTAATATATTTTTACCATTATTAACATTATATTTATTAATTTTGTGTAGTAGGTATCTATTTTATGGATTATCATAATAATTTTATCATCACATTAACACTTTGCACTTAGGTGTCAGATTGTCTCGATATTTACGGTTATATTTTAATTGGGTTTTTTTTTATGTAGACTTTGGTGCAATTTTATGTAAAAAATATTACTTTTATTAAATGTTATAGTCATACTTTATGTCAATTAGTACAAATATTCATGATTCAATTGTTGTTATTATAATGGTGTACAATTGGCAGATTGTATGAAGATAATTATTAATTATTATTAACGGAACTATTGTGTTGTGTCAATTTGTACATATAATGCTGGATCTGAAGTTAACTACTTAATCTTGTTGGCTCATTAATCGTACAACTTAATTGTCACCAAAGATACTTGATTTATTGTAATACTCACAATAAATAAATGATTCACTTTGGATATATCTTTTATTTTATTTCATTTTGGTAGTTTTATAACTGTAGACTTTATATTTGAATGAATCAGCTGGGAAATCAAGTTTATAAGTTGATATATACTTTGATATTTTATATGGATACTATGTTACGGGCTTTATTTCAAGTCAAAAAAAATTGAAAGTCTGGTATAATGAATAACTAAAACTTTGTAATTTAGCGATCCTCCACTCTAAGTTAGCACCAAACCCGGCAATATCCCAAGCCATATTAATTCATGTAAATACTTGAAAAATATAATACATGCCGTAAAAAACGCCCTTACAATAATACACATATTTTTCGTCATGTGTTCTTCGTTTTTTAATAAATCTAACCATATAGCTGTAACTAAATTATTATCGATTTTGTTGTTAGACAGCTCAAATTACATAATGACAACACCTATAGCTAATTCTTTGAAAATTAGGAAGCAATGTGATATTTAATAGGTTTAATTTCACTTAGCATTTAGAGATTTTCCTTCAGAATTTGACTTGAAATATAAACAATTTTCCTATGTATGATATAAACTTTGTATTTATAAAACTAAGTCTTAGAACCGATAGTTCAATCTAAAAACAAAAGTAAGAGCAGTCTTTTATTAGGCCCTATAATACAAAGATACATAAATATAATACCAAGAATCGAAGCGTATATAATTCCTGCGTGAGACAAAACAAACTGCAATATATCTATGTATATATAATTGTCAATCTAAAAACTGTACTATGAAATGTAATGTCACAACACAACCTTCTTTTGCATGTTTTAGTTCATAAATTTAAAAAAACCGCGCTTGCATATTTGACGTTTGTTCATAGAAATATTAAAAATACAATTGGGAAGACATACGGCTGCCTTTAAGCGGCGACGTCCGACGGTTAGAAAGACAAACGATCGGGATACCTTATCTATTTCTCTCTATTTCGCTACGAACGAATGCGCAGCAAAAGAACAGCTTATTTTTCAATTAATGAACTCACCCTAGCGCTACCTGTGCACGCGCGTGTCGAGAGGGACAGGTAGGAAGCCTCATTTGCTTTCTCTTTTTGTCATGATCACATTTTAGGCTAGCTCGTACTCTATATATAATAATTCTATGCGTTTGTCACATCACTATTTCTTAAAATTAATATTCAAAATATCGGATAGAGGTTAGCCGACTATTGCTAGGTTATCGAATATATAAAGTTTTCGAAAAAAATATAACAGCAGTCTATTTTTAAAATGTGATAAAGGTATTAATGTATAAAACAGACAAGTGGAAAAAGTATAGATATTTTTCGTTTTCAACATTCGTACAAAATTTTACATTGTTTTATTTGTTAGAATAGGATAATCTAATAAATAAATATTTTTAAATAATGAACTACACTAATGCACATTTCAAGTTTTCAAAACATCAATGACAGCGACTATGGAATTTCATTATCGATCCGTAGCCACACTAAATGTCGCTTGAAAGTTGAATTGAAATGGCCGACGTTTAGGGGGAGTGTCTAGAGGAAATTGGGTTTTTTAATTCATTTATTACTACAAGGTAAGTTGAAAATTATGTTTAGCAAGTAACTGTCTCTATAAATATAGAAATTCCAATTTCAATTGTTTGCGATGTGAGAAGTTTCTTTATTTGATGCATTTCCGGCCTCAACCCGGTCAAGTTATTCAAAACAAAGTGTTTTGTGTTCGGAATATTTAGTGCATTATTTTATAAATTGGAATCGAGGTATATTTTTCATTACTAAATGTGATAAATTATTATGGTACATACGTATTATATTAACCTTTGTACTGAAACTATTTGTATATTTTGTGCTACTTAAATCTTGAATTTTAATCGTAATTTATTCTGTTCAGTCGATGTTCGTATTCCCCAATGTTAATTTATGTTTTGCTTATTTTTATTGTTATTCTCTTTATTACTTTGTAATTTTACGTATTGCTTTTGTGACAAACAAGCGGTTCTTGTAACAAGTGATAAAATTGAACAAAAGAATATTTTTTTCAGATACCGCATCGCCTCTCGGAGGCTACGTACATTCCATTTTCAAAAGACTGATAACTTTTTAAAAAGTGGCTCAAGATGGCCTGGCGTTTTAAGGCCTCTAAGTATAAAAATGCGGCACCGATTGTGCCTAAACCTGAAGCATGTATTAGAGATATATGTGTTGGTTCATATCAGACTTATGGGAACAATATTTGCGCCTCGGCTGCATTTATGGCGTTTAATTGGGAACATGTTGGGTCTAGTATGGCAGTGCTGCCATTAGATGATTGTGGAAGGAAGAGTAAGACTATGCCTTTGCTCCATGCCCATTCGGACACTATAACCGACATGGAGTTCTCTCCTTTCCATGATGGACTCCTCTTAACTGGATCTCAAGATTCATTGGTAAGATTTGAATTTTATATTTTTGTGAATGTTTTCATGTAAGTAACTGACTATGTGCTAACCTACATGTTGATTAGAGCATTGAGTGCACAGCTCGCCTTTCTAACAGCAATTTCAGCTAACAAAGATACTTTTGTCCTACTTAATTGATGGATAGATAATGGAACAAGTCCACATAATATTTATCTAATGGGTTTTTACAAAATTTGGTAAAATGTATTAACATTTTAGTTAACCTATGTTTATTTACCTATTTTCCAGTATGTGATGTTTATTTACATATGTTAGTCACTTTGATTTATAAAGACAGTTGAGCTGTAATTCCTAAATGCAATTGCAATTGTTTTATCTTTGTACATTATTTTGCCGCCTAGCAGCAGTGCATGTATTATAATATTTTGGTTTTAAAATATAGGCTGTTATTTACACTGACAAAATTATATTAAAAACCCTGTAGACCAGGACTATTTTGTAATTTATTTGAAGAATAGAGTTGGGTCTTAATGATATTCAAAATGGTTTATTAAAGTAATAATTTTTGTGATTCTTGAAAAAGTACCGAAAATGACTGACAGTTGAGCTTGTCCTATATAAATATGTCATGTACTTGTACTTACAAATGATTTATTATGTAACAATAATAGAACTATTAATACTAGTGGCCCAGTAGCGATCGAAATTCGATCGTCAATCACAAAAAAATCAGTTCGAGCGTTGTCTATGT
>DWME01005503.1:0-14804 GCA_018244795.1 Parelbella ahira ahira | reverse complement strand
GGGTTCAAATTCCGTGTTGGGTACTATTGGATTTTTCTAATTTAGAATTTCTAGTAATAACTCGGAGTCTGGATATGTGCCTGGTGTATGACAATAGGGTCACCATCTATTCCATGGTACGTAAAAGTAACTGGTGAAACGTAGGAGTGTACTACACTTCTCTGTCTACCCCTTCGGGGATAACAGGCGTGATGGTTTATTATTTATACTAATGTATTACACTTTGTAGGCCTCCTCAACTTTTATTACTTATTTTTAGTCGTACAAACATCAAAAGTTATAGATATTATAACAATCAACTACCATCGTAAAGGGAACTATATTTAAAACTGGACTATGTTATATAAGCAATAAAAAAATAATCCGAAATAATTCCCACGCGGACGCTAAGGCATCATAAGTATTCTGGCATTTTTATAATTCATGAGACATCCATTACAAGGGAGAGGCGATTCAGATGTTCTACGTATGTATGCAAACGGCGTACTCGCCGAAAGGGTAGTACTGCGTACGAGAATATGTGGCTCGGGTGTCGTACGCACGGTCCGTTCCTAAGTACGCACGGGCGGCGTGTGAAGTCGCGGTCCGTCAGCACGTCGTATTCTCATCAAATTCGAACAAGCGTAGGACCTTACAAAACATCTTAGAGATGGAATTCGTCGGTGCAGTGCAGTGTTTTATTTTATTTGGGTGTGAGGAGCTTGCGTGTAGAGACTGAGGGCGTGTCAGCCTAGCTAACATTATGTTCAGATGGTACCGTCACATAATACATTTGCTATCACCGAAAATGGGATTTGTATAATAATAATTTTTATTATATCATCGCACTAATTCCATTACGGGTTAACAATAGAGCATCGCGTCCGAAATATCTCTGTCTTTACACACTTTGCATAATTCTTCTACATTCCCCATTCCGCATATAAATGAATCTGTTCAATGAAGTACAATATAAATGTACTGTGTTATTACGAACACGCCAAGTTCAAATTACAATAAGGCGGACAATGCGTACACAGCCTAACACGCAGGCATATTAAAAAATTCACAGCAATACACAGAACATTTGAGCAGACCTTTCCGTAGATTATTTCCACGAATATCTGTACGTATATGTTATGAAATCTCCATACGACACAGCGTCAAGGTTACATTGAAATCGTAACGCGCGTGTGGGTACGCTTTTGATAATTATTAAATTATTTGCATAATAAACGGACTTATCGTGGACGGACATACTATGATTACACATATGTATACTACTTATATACATGTAAAGTACATTTGATTCGATAAAAAAGCCGTGATTGCCTTGCAGTTAAGGAATCAGCTACCCACTCCGGGTGTCCTGGATCCTAATCTTGTCTACACCTGTTTATGGAAAAAATGTCCATCTCAAGATTACATGTACAATGGCAGACTACCTTATGTTTCCAATTATGAGAGGATATCCGTGTCCAAAGAGAGCAAACATAAAAGGGTCGATAATTATTTACTAAAATTAATTTTCGTTTAGATATTATTAAACTTTACTTACATGTATTGTAAATTAAGCAGAATTACAATAAAAAGAACCGAGAAATCTTAACTTTTGCTATGTTGGAGAGACACGAGTTTTCGTCGTGAAGCAACGAAATAGACCAATAAGAAATTTGGAGAACGATACTCGTAACAAAGAAGCGTAATAAATCTAGACGTGAGCCGAAGGGTTGTTCTGTCAACGTTTTTTTTTAACACTCGCAAAGGTCGAAAGGGTAAGGCCGTTGGGTGACGGAATGAGATTTGAGTTTTTAACATTTATCTTGTTTCGTCATCGGTCGGCGACGGCGTGAAGGTGTGATTTATGCTTCTCCTGTGGCTGTTTCGGGTTTTCTTAAAAATGTTTTTTTTTTCTTTTTCTTTTTGTGGGCACTTCGTTGTTCGGTTCGATTTATGTGCCGATTTAAAATAATAGATGCATTGAAACATATTTACGTTAAAAATAAAGTAGTATTAAATAAACCATACGGCGGTTATACGAATGAGTTTACGTAGGGTCTATTACCGACAACTAGAGCAGCTTAATTTTCTATTATTTTTTGTTAAAACTCTGAGATCATATAGATAATTCAACTGTGCTGAGATAAATATATATTGATTATAATAGAAACTTGATATTTTCCTTGAGGATTCTAATCTTTTACTATCTACGGTTACTACTACGGTCTTTTTAGATTTCGTTCTTTATCTTTAATATATGGTGTGCTGGCAACATTGACGTATCTCGTACCTACAATTTCAACGCAATTTCCTTGCGTATTGGCGCAATATCACAATTTATTTTTATTGACGTCGATAAATTCTCTACAACAACTTTTGTGGACCGTAAACTCCTCTTTCAGCACAGAAGCGGAACTCTTCCCACTTCAGCTTTTGAACTGACTCATCTAATCGAAACCTGCGAGTTGTCTTACAACAGCAATTCGGAGAGAAGCTATCAAAACGGATACCTACATATGTTATGAAAGTTTCAACATTTACTCCACGGTTTACAGTCCAAACGTGCGGAATAACAGATCCGTCTGTGTGTAAATAAACCTGCTCCTAACACCCGACCCTCATAAATAACCTACTGACATACAAGTTTCAAGGAGCCCGAGCCACTTCAAGTAAAGAGCGGAATGTTTTCAACTTGCGCTATCGATTCGGCGCTCGCTTGAGTATCGTAAAAGTCGTATTTCGCTCCGGCGTTATATGGACGTTCTCTTCTAGACGTTTTTAAACCGCTCGCGGCAGCCAGGGTCCGATGTTTATGTTCACTATAAAATTTTATAAACGAATCGTTCGTGTCCGCGGCGGGCCCGCCCGAAATTGGGTATTCCGAATTGTTCGTCCAATTTTCTTATCAATTTTTATTGCGCTCTCCGGTCTGTGTATACTCAGCTACCGTGCTTTACTTTTTATTGATGCAAATTAGTGTAAGACAAATTGAAATATCGTCATTAGAACATTTTCATTTTAACAATCTTTTCAATTCTTATTGGATTCCCGGTCTGTGAATTCTTTGCTACGACCGTATATTCTGAGTGATATAACGCAAATTTGTAAATCATTAATAGCACTTAAGTCTCTACCTGTTTTCAATGTTTACAGGTCTTTCGGTTTGTGTACATTTCGAATAATGTTATACTACTTTTAACTGATGTCAATTTATGGTAGACAAATGGCGATAGCATTACAGGTATAACTTTTATTGGACTTACGATCTCTGTATATTTTCCAAAGGTAGCAAGTACACTTCTGGCTGAAGTGAGTTAATACTACGCAATTTTAAACAACCATTCGTAGCGATTCGGTCGTTATTTTTACAACATATTTTAGTAAGTCATCTCATCAGACCTCGATACATTTATAACTGAATTATGAATGCCGAATACCACTCTTATTTAGATCAAGCTGCGTTAACTACCCTTCATCTACTAACATTCAATTATTTTTCGATAATACCTTATATCGAAATTTAAATTTTGTTTTGAAATCTTTTTGCTGTAAGATACTTTAGCCATCAATTGAAGTTGTCACGAGGCAAATTCCAAAAGATTATATTCACAATTACCTACACAAACTAAGCAAGCAGTGATAAGGCCTCATTTATAAAACCTACGGGAAGCCACAGTTAAATCTTTGACGGGGCTGGATGTAAGCAATAATGACGTCCATCAAATCTCGGGGCTTGCTTTTGTAATCTGATCACGTACAGACCGCTTTATTGCCTCCCGTAGAGCCTGCAGCATCACGAACGAGCTTCTGTTTTACGATTATGCTGCGTACACATTCAATAACTTGAGAGTCTTGCTTACTACACTTAAATTACCACTAAACTTACGTACATAAATTTCTTCGTAAGCGATAAGATTTAAGCACTTTCAAGTTCCAACTTAAGAAGCCGAGCCAACTTCAATTGCCCGCGGTGCAGCCATACATTGTATATACAACATATAGCGACAAGCAGCAAGCGAGAAAACGTGTGCTCTGCAATATCTGTGTCTAAATAGCGTAAATATTTAGAAGAATATTAACTTCAGATGTAGTAACCTTCAGATATCTAGAAACTTAAGAGGTTACCTACGGTTACTTAAGAGGTACCTCTGAAGTTTCTCATTTACGCATTAACCACAAACAAAACATGACGTAAGACAATACCATAATAGGCACAATATTATTGAAAATTTAAATATAGCAACAATTTTTAATAATTCGTGGAGTTGCAGCGCCCTCGGATACAAATTAATTTATTAGTAACGAAAACTAAACCTCTATATACATAAACAAGCGGATACAGCCGGTATCATCACGGGAGACATGACTATTTGTCATTATTATTTTAATTAATACATCGGCCCACAATCCTTTATATATACATACATATGTATGTGTCTGTGTCGCCGACGACCACCATTCGCTCCGGCAACTGGGGAGCGATTTGTCATTTAACCCCAAATTTTCATAATTACGATCAAAACACGGACAGAACGGATAATCAATGCGAATGTCGATGGAATTCGTCAGGTGCCGACGGAGACCAAGACTCAACTAATTTGATGTGATAGGCCAGATAATATGATAATCCAGATATTTGCCATTGGGAGAGTCAAAAACCTTCGAAGTTGGCATGCGTTCATGAGGATTTACACGTCTGTAACGTATTATACGTCCTACTACGAATTAGAATGTAAGCCTATTTCCTATAATAAGAATACTAATAAATTCATGGGTCTTCATGAATTTATTGTGTTTTTAAAGTTCAAATCCAAATTTCATTTAACCCGTATGAACTATAAATGTTCTTGGCGACCAAACATATTTATAATAATCCCTACAATATTTTTTACCGAGAAGCCTACCTATTCGTTTACAGAAACATTTAGATAAAAAAAAAACAAACTGAAATATGTATGATAATAATAATAACACAATAAAGACATATATGCGCACATACATATGTATATGGATATAACTAAGCAAGGTTATATTATACTGTACACGAGATAGCTAGATAGATAGCGACTGTACGCGCGAACGTGACAGAGGGCTTTTTAGGGTGGGGGTGGGGGGGGTGTAATCTTTTACGATTTCGTTATTTTATATAAGTGTAATGATACTCTTGGTAACATAATTTTATGTGACGCCGCCGAAAAATACGAAACATTCCATTAAACGTAACACGGCTGGCGAGCGCGAAATTCAAAGTGTGTTTCCTAAACAGGCCGCGTTGGTCCCGTTATACGCGTTTCGGGCGCTGCGTTGAGCAAATATTTGTGTTTCTTTATTTAAGTTATGTACCGACACTCGTAATTCGGAGTGTGCTGTGCGATGCGGCGGCACAGACAAACAAACAGTTTCAGTTCGCCGTACTTTAAAAAATTAATATATTTAGTAATAATAATAACCTCTTAGCAAAGCTTACACATATACTAAATCTAAGCATAGTAAAGATTTTTTTTTTAAAACAGTCAATAAGATTTCAAGCAGAAAACAGGATGCGGGTCAAAATGCAGGACGGGTACTACAAGTATTAGCGATAGAACATACATTTGCGGCGACACTATTAAATTAGTAAGGATAATAGATTCCAGAACGACGTCAGAATATGAAACGAAGCCATGCACGGTATAATTCCGTGTAAACCTTGCGTTAGTTTCGTATAAGCCTGCGTTAGTATCCACACAACGCAACAATAACGCCACGGACTGAATTACTAATTAAACACGTTAATAGCCTCGCACTGGGCCGCACTATTTTAGATTTGATATGAGTAAATTAATGACCGCCGTTATATTAAACCAGTAACATACATGCATACATACATACATGTATACATACATGGATTTATGATAAATGATGGCTTTGTGTGCAAAATTAATTTATAAATACAATACAATTTGAATTCAGAGGCTTGGTTAGGATAGAACAGTAAACATTTCAAAATTTGTTAGACTGATAATTTTGAGTAGTGAAATATATAAATGAATATTGACGAATATTTTTTCAATACGTTTAAAGTATAAGTTTGTGAATATCGTAACAAAATAACTACGATCGTTGTAACAATAGACTTGTGTGTATTATATCAAGTTATATAAAAACTATCGTAGCAGTAGATTTGTGATTTCACAGGAATAATTTTATGAATATAAATGGTAAAAGGTTTATTAGTATCGAACTTAAATATACATGAATATCGTAGCAATTCGGTAAGTAGTGTCATTCGAAGACATCAGTAAGGGGCGTATCATATGTTATCGTAGCACATGTACATTAGTGACGTAGCAAGACGTCAGTCAGTACCGTAGCGTCCGACCACGAGTGTCGAAGTAAGAAGATTGTCAAACCGTTGCATGGACATAAGCTTCGTAGCGATATGTCAATGTAGCATGTGAACATGAGTGTCGAAGTAGATAGACCGTAGCATGGTTACATTGCCGCCGTAGCAACAACTGACTCAGTATCGTAGCACGTGAATACGGGTGTCGAAACATGAAGATGGTCAGACCGTAGCAAACATATTTGTTTCGTAGCAATAGGTCACTGTGTATAGTAGCATGTGAATATGAGTGTCGAAAAAGATCGACCTTAGCATAGACATATGACCGACATAGCAACAAATCAGTCAGTATCGTAGCATGTGATTATGAGTGTCGTAACAAGAAGGTAGTCAGACCGTAGCACATACATATGAGCTTCGTAGCAATAGATCATCAACCTAGCATTGAAATATGACTGACGTATTAAGATGCTAATCAGAATCCCACCAATGTGTAATTGAGTAACGCTCCACTAGGTTTATTAATTAATACTTTTTACCAGAGGTACATTGATGTCGTAGGAAGTAAGTTTAATAGTTTTATTTGTACGCTTTTCATATATGTACTTTTATTGAATATGTCATGTAAAAACATCCAGGGAATTTTCCCGTTGTATTTCTGTGTTTCAGATTAAGGTTAGATTTGTTTTTCTTCCTTATTTTTCATCAATTTATTATTACGAAATAACTTGAAGCACGCGCGTACGCGTTTTCCTGGATTTGCTCCAATCCTTTGACGAGGGAAGGAAACTGTCATCTTAAGTGAATTGAAATGGTCGGAGAGTCGTACACGGCTGCATAAGTCGGACTTACCAATAAATGTTAATATAGGTCTATTGTCAGTCCCTTTTCCTTATATTCTTTCCATCCTGTTGTATCCAATTCCTTTCATGTAGCTGTTTTTACAGAAACATGTTTATCGTACTATTTGTAAGACATGTTGTTTAATCAGATTTTATTTTAATATAAATTATAGTAAAATAAGCATTATATTTTTTTAAAATGAAATGAGAGTTAAAGAACTCTATAAGAAATTGTTCGTCGTACAGAATGCGACGACACGTCAATCAATATATATAGTAATTTTTATGATAAATAACAAAAGGGTATGTCTGTGTGATTGTAGTCTTTGGTACTCGTACAATATTTAAAGTAGCCTCGCGTCTAAATAGGGTCCTATTCGTTTTTCTCCGATTATTCTAACCGCGACTCATTCGACATTGACATTTCAAATTCATTGACCCATATTAATTACTCCTGAAGCGCCAGTATTATGTATACACTAGCTTACCAAGTACGTGCAATATAAAGACCAAAATTCAACATGACCAGTATAGAAAATCCTTGCTGCTATGATAACCAGTGAACTAGATGACTCTTACTAGGCTCTTATTGTACATCATGGTTACAACGCAGAAAGGAAGTGAAGTAAGAAGAACATAGTCGAGTAGAGATACTTCGACTACTTTACTAAGATTTGCAGAGTCGGCGGAAGCGGCACGGTAATAAATGACGAATGGAAACGGCCACGCTCCAATAGATATCGAGGCGAAACGGAACGCGAGTGATCCATTAACTCCCGCGGGAACTTTCACTGGCTTACGAATGTGTGGCGTTGTGCAACTACTCCGAGAATGTAATCTCAAAGCTCAAAACTAGGAAAGACTTATTTAATAATAATTCATGTGGAGTACAAGAATGATGTATATAAAAGAAGCACGCCAGTTCTGTAAGAGACCCCTCATGATATACCACATATAACAATACTATAACTAATACAACTTTATACTTCAAACAGTTATAACAATTCAAAATCTGTTTTTGTATTTCATATTGTATTGTAAGAGTGTAGTCTGTAGTAGTATTGAGTATCGTAGCAATGGTTTTGTATAACAAAGTAAGTAATTTAATTATAAACACTCGAATTTCTCTTCCAATAAATATTTGTGACTTAGTTTAATATAATAATTTATGCATATAAATAATGACGAATTAATTAAGTTAATTCAAATGGATAAAGAAGTAGATTTGAGTTACCACTATATTTGAAGACACAATTGATTTTCTATTGAGTTTAGAAATCTTCAAAGTCCTCGTGTTCGAGAATTTTCTTTGCCTCTCAGTAAGTTTCCTTCAGTAGTCACTGATGAAATGATTAATGCTTATTGCCACATTTGTTTCTCAAAACCTCGTTACATTCACAAAGTACCCTCACTTCAGTTTGTTTAAAATTTAGATATGAATTTGCGATTTGAGGAAATTAATGTCCCTTTAAAGACATAAATTCCAACTTTCCGAATTTTGGCGAAACATTTTCAAAGACAACGAGTTTTTGGAGAGACACTGATTTCAGTTCCATGACAAGTAGGTCAGGGTATTTATCTTCGTGAGGTGATTGTTGCATCGCCGGCTATTAATTGAATAGCGTGTAGGGCGAACGACTAAAACGATAGAGATTAAATACATCAAATAGAAATCGCAACGGATTGTAGATGGAATCAGGTCTGCCCAACTTACACGTAGAAATGACGATGACAACAAAAACTATGCTTAACCAGAATAGTACAGATATGTTAATAATCTTGTTAGTACTGTGGCTTGAAATGTAGCAAAAATATCGCGCGGACATTGAGAAACTTTCCATCTTTCACTATTCGCTCGTCAATAGTCACACAAGTGACATTCCGAAAAGATTTTGGGCAGCCGCCAGTGCTAATCCCCGGTAATTTCGCTATGAATGACAATTAGAAGGAATTCAACGCGAGCTCTTTTGTAAGGTCGCGAATTATTCCATAATTTTATTCCAGTTCGTGTCCCCGAGATCGCTGCTGGAACTGTTAAAGTTAACGAATATTATTCAATATCTGCAGTTTATTTACAATGGCGAGTACCTATAATTTTAG
This sequence comes from Parelbella ahira ahira, assembly GCA_018244795.1. Classification (NCBI taxonomy): domain Eukaryota; kingdom Metazoa; phylum Arthropoda; class Insecta; order Lepidoptera; family Hesperiidae; genus Parelbella; species Parelbella ahira. Next base: position 5,558 of record DWME01005503.1, on the reverse strand, counting down.
TCTGACAAAGGATAATTAAGTTTATCTAATGTCAAAATACCAGCAGCAGTATCTCGGAGTCTGGATTAATGCGCGGCGTACGGTAATAGCCTTTTACCTCCTAATCCATGGAACGTTTAACATAACTGCGAAAAGTGGGAGGACTATCTAAATTCTTTCGCCTACCCTTTCGGGTAAATTCAGGCGTGATATTAAGTTTATTTTGGCGAGCAAGAAATCCGAAGAGGAGAAGACGGAGTAAAGGAGAAAGACGAAGGATGATCTGGAACTGATCCAATACTAGTCGGGCTATCAAAAAGGTTGATTTATAATAAAGCCAGTGGAACTCCCAGTGTTAAGTAGGTCAGGACATTTGTCTCCATAATCCACTGGATCTTAGCGCACCGTCACCGCTAATCTTGGGCAATTTAAACCAAGCGAATGACAATTATACTGAATTCCAGACAAATTCCACTTTCGGTTCTTTGAGCACTTGAGTTACTGTTGACAAATGATCAATTGTGCACTATTGCAAAAGGATAAAAAACGTTTAATGACATTATTGTAATTGGAAGAAGGTCAAATTATCTTTTACGATTGGAAGCAGTGCGAACGTAACTCTACAGAAGAAGTTCAATAATGGTATCTCGGATATTGGTTTCATAAGTAAACTAAATTGAGAAATATTACTCACGGTCATTATTTCATGTAGGTCATGCATTAAATTGTTGCTTACCTGTAAAAGAAAATAGATTAATTAGTTTACATATTTATATCTATGAGTAAATATATGTAGGATGAATAGTACCCACGTTATCTATTTATCCGAGTTATCACAAAGACGAGAAATCTTATAAAATATTTTTCACCAGTCAGAAATGTGAAAGATAATGTTGTATACGAACAAAATTAATAAAGAACGTGTCATATGAGAGGGACAAATATGGAGAGATCGTGAAAGAGGGAGGGAGAGAGAAAGCTCATACGAGTAAAGCACGAGTCGTGATTAGTGGCTACAACAGCAAATGACGCCCGTCTGATGGATGGGCGCGACCACCTGCTCGTAATGCTATATTTCACTAATACCACATAAGTGGCCGTCTTTTTCATAATAATATAGTTAGAGCGAGATGGCGTAGCGCGTTATATGAAACAGTGGCTAAGTAATCTGTTCTCTTGATAAATGATTAGTAATTTGCAATGTGTCGTTTGAAACTGGTTTTGCAAGAGGTTTTCGCTCACCAGTTAAACTTATTGGAATTAATCTATAGTTTTGTGACATTTGATCGTTGCCAAATTGTTTTTAGCATTAAAAGTGCTAGCATAGAAGTAGTAATTATTATACACTAGTAACAACTGCTTAATTGGACGAGTGGTCGCAAGCGCGATTGTCGATCTTGAGGTCTGGCCCTGGGTTGTGCCCGGTCGGGCACAGTTGATTTATTCTAACTTGAAATTTTCAGTATTTATTCGGATTTATACCCGGTGCATGGTAAAAGGCTCACCCCTATACCACCGTGGAACATAAACGTAACTGATGAAACGATGATACATAAATATGTACAACTATACGCCATTGTCAACGCTTTCAGGGAGATACAGGCATGATGTTACACCTAATAAGAATTACACAAAAAGTTTCGAATTTCTTCACTCCTTCACTATTATATGAAATTTAGCTGTCCCAAATCTTACACTACTCCGTGCGCACGATGTTCTTAAGAATAGGTACATACAATGATTTCTCTTTACGTATTAATATATGAAAACATATATTTAATGCGAATCGATTTGGAATTATTAGATTTATCCAGGGATTAAAAATTCGTAACCGTGGTACATAACAACAAAGGATGGAGTTGCACAATAAAAAAGGTGAAGGCGAGAAATCAAGTAAAAATAGTAATAATCGAGATCGTATCGTTTCACGTGATCATTAGCGCGTTACTTTTTAATTGGTTATTGGAATTTATACGCCTCATATAATAACTTCAAATAATGAGACCTTTCAAGTATAATTATAAGTTTTATAATTGAGTCGTACAAAATATTGAAGAGTTGAATAATGATGAAGTTGAAGTTCCACGGACCGTACTGTGTGAACGGTTCGTGAAACTTTGCTAGACTCAATTTCAATCACATCTCCAATTATAGAAAAGGTCTAACCCTTTCGAGGGAAGACGGATGAGAGATTGAAACTCAGCCCACCGTGTTGCCTCAGTGCTGATTGGCGTTAATACAGTTTTAAACTAAAGCAACTGTAGTGTTTTTTAACAACTTCTTAATTTTATGTTTTTAAGGAGACAACATTATTTATGTACTCTATAGAGGAAGAACTGTTTTAGTGCTGTATAAAATGAGGAATTCAATTTTTGAATAAATATTTCGTTCATAACAAATAATCTTCAGTTTAGTATTTTATATCAACGGTCGTTTGTTTGCTACCACAATAAAGGCTCGGTCTAATGAGAGGTCTAACGATATTGTAAGGTTTTACTGTAATATTTTACTATTAATTTGTTTAACTTAAATTTCACGCAAGTGATCATTGAAATCACATATTTGATATTTGCATCATATCTGAGTTTAGTGTTTAATGGCGAGATATATTTAATTTTGATCTCGACCAAAGCAAGTCCCGGTCTTCACAGGGTAGTATACTGGGCCCGGTATTCTTCTTTAAATACAAATTATAATATTTCGTATAAAATTTGCTAAAACGAGGCGAATATTGCAAACGCAGTTTTTAATTGAATTGATAGAGCTTAAAACTCGGCTATTTACCATGAACAGTACTTTCGTTCGTAGGTCGCGTCGAGCTATTCTCGGGCGTCTCAGTAACTGATCGTCCGAAACTTGTAACTGTTGCCAAGGTGATCGATGGCCCCCATGATAGTAGCGTTTTGTTAGCTCATAACCGTTCCCCGAGGGGCCGTGAGAGGTGACTGGCGGTCGAGGGGGCTTGTGGTGCGTCGGGTGTTCGGCTTACAACTTGTTACTTAACACTACTTGTCCAATTATCACCCTTTGCTTATCCGTAAAGTTTTACTCAGCTCGAGGTAGTTTCTGCACGTTTTAATTTTTAAACCGCCATGAATATATGCTGGAGGTAAATTAAAAAAAAATTGTTAAAAATTTAAATACAGTAATTTTCGCAGATACGTATAGTTAGGGCATTTGTTATATAAATTAACTCGAAACCATTAAACAGCAATGAAAACTTCTTAGGCCCGTAATTATTACTGTTATTTATTATTTAACTATTATTCAGTAAATTTGTAACTGTACCATGATATAACTAGAATGCATTAACATGTGATCCGGAATGAAGGAAGTTAATCTTTTGTTAGTATAGAACAGGATGAGTTCGGGCAACAATGGCGTCTCTAGTGGCAGATTGTGCTTCGACGCAGGCATCGTCGGCCGCACAAAAGGATCAGAGATCGAGGGTTTGATACTCTTCTCACTGTCATATAAACTGTTATGTTAAAAATTTGTTTATTTGCGTATCAGTTTATATATTGTACTATAGAAGTGTGATATTACAAACGGCTGACCGTTCGACACTAATAAAGAAGAAATGTACTTGAACAGATATCGAGTTTAGACAAGAGAACTGCAAGTTGTTATCACGGAGTACATTGAATTGATCGACATACTTAAACAACGAAAAATCGCTATAGTTAACATACACAAGACAGATAAGACCGTTTCCTAACTTCTGAGAAATAGAGGGATGGATATACATAGTAGGTACCTGAAATTATTCAATATGCAATAACATGTAACATTTGTATAAGGCACTTATAAATGGATCACCCAAACTTTTTTGTACGGTTTAAGTCATACGTTACTACGAAACAATTTTCTAAGTAAGCGTTAAAATAAATTCTTTTTAAATTTGTAGTAACATTATGTATTAACTACGTGTTCAGCATTTAAAAAATCACATAATTCGTATCAATCATATACATTAGGGCAATCATTTTTAACAAGCGCAATTTAAAAAGTAAAAATTTTAAAGTTAAAAAACAGTACGTTTGGCAATTCAATAGAAACACACGCAGTCCATAATGGACCGTTCACATCGTCCGTAGGGCGAAGCAATCAACTCGGACAGGTCCATAAATAATCAGTTCAATACAGCCGGGCAAATTGTTAACATGTAGCCGCGTCATGGAGTCGATAAAGAGAAAAAACGAGTCGCCTTAATTACTCACCGACTCTACGTCCGCCCGGGCCAGCGCCAGTTCGGAGCCTCGTCCTAATGGCTCTATCTTTTCGCTCTAAGATACTACCGTGAACCGTATTAGCTTTGTTCGTGTCCCAATTGGCGTTAGGTGATGTTTATTAACAGAGAGTTTAGGGTTGGATTTATTGGTATCGTTTTAGTTTGTTGTTAGTTTGCAGTCCTCTCGGTAATAAATGTATTTGTTCAATTCACTATTTAGATATGTAATACAACTTAAATGGTAAATACTTATATCGTTATTTTACTTATGCAAATAAGTAAATTAGTTATTTTATTTAATGAAATTTGTGGAGTCTATTTGTTTATACTGTCCTGTCTATTTGTTTAGACAAACCAAAATAAATAAAAAAACATTATTACATCATCGTCGGTCAAAAGAAAAGTTAAGGTCATAGATTACCACCCTGACAAACCCCAGCAGATTTCACACGGTTCAGAAAACAATGTGTAAAACTTAATTCCGTGCTGATTTCCTAATAAATAAATAAAAATAAACATTTCAGAAGCTACACGTAGATTTAATTCCAACTGGATATGGTCTAACTCAATTGTTAGTGTAACACAACACAACAGCGAGTATCTAATATTGTTGAGTTAATATTCACGTTCACCGGGCCGAGAGCGCAACGTCTATGCATTTCTATGAGGTCAGATACTGCATCCAATCTGCGGCGGGATTATCTGAGAATTAATCAAGACGAGGGCGGGTATCGCAGGTGGAAACAAGATAAACGAGGAAGTCTTTAATATACCCAGAGCGTGCGTACAGTGTATGTTTCGCTGTGTTCTTGTGAAGACGTGGATAGAGTATCTGTCTTTGAGTACTGTCTTTTAATGTGTCTAACTTGGTCGTGGTTGACTACAATTATAGTTCCATAGAACAACGGAGTGTTTATTTTTGTATGACTGTGTAAAAATCTTAACAGAGTATTACTTTAGACTGCTGTTATATTTGATGTATGTAAGATTTATGATGTATGATTTGAAACTAATAAATCTATTAATTAATATGTGTAGAAAATTTTTCGTATCTCTTTTTTAAGATACTTGAGTTTTGATATAGTTAACGTTTATAAAGACCAGGAGGGTCGAAAGGTGAAATATAATATTCGTTACATGTTACATTAAATTGTATGCGATCTTCTTGTCAGTATAGTCACTTGTAAAGTGTAGTCAAAAGGTAGCTCATGTGGTCAAGAAGGTATTTATAGTGGTTAACTCTATAACATAATAATTTCAATACCGTTCAAACTTAAAAATGTAATAAATTCGGCAAAATTTCGACTACTGCTCGACCACTGGTAAAATATGAAAATTTTAAGGTATC
>DWME01005502.1:0-14804 GCA_018244795.1 Parelbella ahira ahira | reverse complement strand
CATAAAATTTTTGTCATAAACTATTTATGCAGTGTGTTGTAGTAAGTAAATAATTTTTATCTTTTTCTTTGTGTGCCACCAAATTTTGAAATCGTTAAATATGTGCCGCAACAAAAAAAAGGTTGAGAATCATTGCCTTAAGGGATTGATGACATGACTGAAGCATATTTTCTCAAAGGAATAAAAATTACGCAACATTATAAATCATGACGTCACTGTCTGATTCAACTACACAATAGTGTCTGAAATATCTTATTTTTACCTGCATTGTGCTCACATTATAAGAATTTTAATAAGCTTATTATACATACTATACATAATACATATAACTGAACAGTGATATTTGATATCTTTTCAAAAATTTCATTTGAATGATCCTTATTATCTGCACAAAGAACTAATTAAAGCATCTATTAAATTATGTTCTGGACAAGAAAAAACGACAAAATTTCATAATGTTTATTAATATATAAATAATTTTAATAATTAAACAATTATAATATGTATAGCACAATACATAATTGTACAACCCATCAACTTTTGTGTAATCAAAATATTTTAGCATCTGGCAAAACAATATTTTGTTAATTGTACCCATATTAAAGGAAATGTACAATATACAAAGTATTTTTAAACTACACAATGGTCACAATGTACCTACATATATATTTGCCGATATATACATTAGTGGATCTACAACTTAGCAAATACTTGCATTTCATATTAATTGGAATAAGCTATGGCATTTTAATGGGAAACAACATACTATCAGATCAATCTATTGTTCCAGTCTGTCACAAGACCAGTGGCTACTATGAAGCCAGGGAGGTATATATCAGATCAATCATGTGTTATAAATATCTGTTACTAGCCCAGCAGCTATTGTGACGCCAGCCACCCGCAGCATCACCCGTCCTAGTTCCTTTACATCCTTATAGCGCTCTATGCAAATGGGCCTGCACACTTCTATATCGACAACAGCTACAGAATTATTGCCTAAACATCTAGGTTTCTTCTTTGTAAGTTCACCTGTACTCTTATTCAATTGTGCCTTTAATTTTACAATATTTGCAGCCTCAACCAAAGATTGATGATGTAAAAGCACTGGAAATCCTTTTGTTATCGGCACTTTAACATTGAAAACTACAAGCCTCGCCTCAAATCTAGATGTTACAGGCACTTGTTGGACAGGATCACTTAATATATAGCCAACAGACACATTCTGCATGTCTACACCTGATATTGTCACACTGACTTGGTCACCAGCAAATGCTACACTACTGGACATGTCATTGATACTCAAACCCCTGACTTCTGCTAATTCCTTTGTTGGACAGACCAATACTTTGTCCCCTTTATTAATAACACCATTTTCAATACGACCAGCAACACAAAAGCCGGACCCTGTGCCTTTATATACATCATTGATTGATAAACGGAAAGGCTTCGCAACTGGTCTCTCGGGAACATTAAATTTGTCTATAACATCCAGCAAGCAAGGACCATGGTACCATTTTAACAACTCAGCTTCTGCTGGGCCTTTTACAAGGTTCTCGCCTGTGAGACCAGAACAAGGTACATAAGTAACATCAGAATCCTTAAAACCAGCTTGTTTAAGGAATGCCTTTAGCTTCTTTGTTATTTCCTGAAACCTCTCCTGTGACCAATTACTTGTGTCTAGCTTATTAATAGCAACAGCTAACTGACTTACACCTAAAGACCTTACTAGGAGAGCATGCTCTCGAGTTTGACCACCAAAATCAAACCCAGACTCAAACTCCCCTCTAGTAGCATCAACTACTAACAATGCAACATCAGCCTGACCAGCACCTGTTATCATATTAGGAATAAAATCTGCATGTCCAGGTGCATCTAATATTATCACTTTCTTTGTCTTGGTTTCAAATTGAGCTCTCCCTACATCCATTGTGATGCCTCTAACCCTCTCCTCACCAGTCTCATCTAACACCCAAGCATACATAAAGCTCTGTTTACCAATCTTCTTACTCTCTTGCTCATATTTATGTAGAGTTCTTTGACTAACTTCACCCAAATCACATAGCAAGCGCCCCATAAGTGTTGATTTACCAGCATCAACATGACCAATAACCACAATATATAAATGATCCTTGTCAGAACCTCTCTCTTTAGAAAATTGTGTGTTGGGATCCAATTTATTTTCTTTCACTTTAATTCTATTTTGATCAACTGAGTCAGTCTTAAAAGGTGTTCTTTCTGTTGCAGGAGATTGATCTCTTGGAGTCTGTGGACAACTACTTGAGCTGCCATCAAGTTCCACTTTGAAACCCTTTGTTAAAGCTGCACTTTTTGGTTCAAGTTTAGTAACTATCACCTTCGAAGTACTATCTGTGGTTGTAATTACTGCATTACTGAGTCCTCTGGCATTATCCACAATAACTGCAGGCACTTTCACAGCTTCAACTTTAGGCTTTTCAGTTTCTTTATTCTTACTATTATTTAAAATCTCATCTAATGATTTGTTAAAATCAAAATTATGACTGAGAACTGATTGTATAAGTATGTTGTCAGATACAGCATCACCTAGAACATTACGCAGCTCGTCTAAACAGGACATCAATTTAGCTTCATCGTCTTCGGAAAGTTGCAGGCTTCGTAAATCCATGGATTCACGCCTTTCGAGAGCAGGCCTTGTCGATTCATTTTCATCCTCCACGTCTTCCTGTATATCATTGCGACTGTCCAAGAAATGTGATATTGCCTGCTGGTTTCTAGAGCGATCGTACATAAACTGTGCGGCGTCGCTTGGAGACAAGCAGCTTTCTTCCTCCACTGACTGTCCGTAAATATCATCGTAGTCGTAGTCATCTGAATAGTTCGTATTCCTCACGTTACGATGTCGAGCCATTATAACACATTTACTTGGAAACTTCAACACTTGCAAGATAACATATTTTATTCGTTTCGGAAGATTCCACGTTCTCCCAAAACTCGATATCTTGCTTGTTTTTGACAATGACAAATGACATTCCAGTGGTCATCTAGTCCTAAAATGTTACTTTTATATTACATTTTGTCACACAAATTTCGTAATATAGAATATTACTTAAATTTCAGATTATATACGTATTATTAATTAACAGCAATTAACATCAAACATGGATTCTTTTTTATTATTGATTAGGACATAAAGTATATGATTTGTACTATGATAGAAATTTAAAAATTTTCAATCGTTACGGACTGGAAAATATTTTTCTATCAAAATAATATTACCTTACCTAACGTGTTTTGTTAAAAGAACTATGTTCTTTAGATTACTTATTACAATAATATGTCTATTTCAAAACTAACACCTATTTGTCAACAACAAATTGTTTTTTGACATAACAGTCCTTGCTTTGTGTCATCCTCTATCAAATCATCACTGATTGAGCACGTATAAAGAATTATTGTAACGTTACGCCTACATTTTCGACTCTGCGTTTGAACAAAAAACTTATACTCTACCTATTAATGACATTAGTGCATTGACCTTACATATTTGAAGATTTTATTTTAGTTTCCAAACACAACGCACTATAGATAAGTTTACTTCAGATACTCAGTTTTAAAAGTTCGCCAATATGAAGAAGAAGGTAATTATTACGCGTTTTAGAACTTAATGTATGATTACAAAGCAAGAGGACGTTAAATATTATATAAAAACTGATTTACAGGTATTGTTAATGGGTAAAAGTGGCTCGGGTAAAACGAGTATGAGGTCAATAATATTCGCTAACTACATCGCGAGAGATACAAGACGACTAGGAGCCACAAGTAAGTGAAACATTTATACTATTCTCTATGACGTGGACTTTGTAATGTTTTCCATTTTATAAAACTACAAACTGATTGTGTACTTAAAAAAATAAGACGCCTTACCATAAGTCTCTATGTTCTATGCTGTACAAGCTCACAGTTTAATATTACCAGTTATTTGTCCTTCACTTGACTCTGTCCATGGTAGCTACAACACATAAAACAACATATTATTGTACATAAATTGCCATTCAATATACTATATATACAACTGCCATGAAAATGTAACAGGCATTCTAATGCTAAGAATAATATCTTAGTTTGTCTTTTTTAAGACTTATAAATGTGTAATCAAAGTTGTTATAATAATATAATACTATACTTCATATTTGTGCATGAGTAATATTTTACATGAGTAATATTGATACTGATAAAAAATAATAAACATTGCTAGTTTACATGTTAAGTAGAGATTAAATTTATTTCATTCACAGCTAATTTATATCATAATAAATCTGTATATTTTACCTATCTATTATTTTTCACCTGTGTGTATTAAGAAAGTGTGGAATGCACAAAAACTTGTGACATCTGTAAGTTTAAAGATTTTTGATGCTTGATGTTCTCAGCCTGCCCATAAGGGACTCGGTGTGAAGATGCAATAAAAATTATCATCATTAGTTTTCACAACCTTTGACCAATACAACACTTTTATTCACAGTTGATGTGGAACACTCACATGTACGGTTCCTCGGCAATCTGGTGCTCAATCTCTGGGACTGCGGTGGGCAGGAGGCCTTCATGGAGAACTATTTTGCTTCCCAAAGAGATAACATCTTCAGAAATGTCGAAGTTCTAATATATGTGTTTGATGTGGAAAGTAGAGAGTTGGAGAAGGATTCACATTACTATCAGTCATGTTTGGAAGCTATTTTACAGGTACTTTTTTTATTAAAGTGCGTAGACAACAAACACAGCAAGTACAAGTGCAGCTAACCTTGTACAGAGCTGTTGAAATAGGACTGTTAATGTTAACTTGTAGAAGTTGCTGATAACATTATTATTTTGTGTTAAGTTGGACATGTGATTCCTAAGCCCTCTGAGTACATGTTAGTTTATGTGTAGTCAGTACTGGTCTTATTGAAAGTCTTCACAGACATGTTGCTTTGTCTATAGACTGAGATGGTTCCTTCTAGTACATATGGAATCCGGCAACCACTCACATATTGGTAAAACAAATTCTTGTAGTAATATTTACTTTAATTGCTTTACAGTAGTTATAGGTGTGGCAGCATATTTCTCCGGCCTAATGGTATAAATATGGTAAACAGTAAATCTCTAAAAGTGTTATACACAGAAATTTTTATTAACTTAAACACCGCATAATGTTTATATAATATGTTATTTTTTTAATCATTGTCTGTCAGAACTCACCTGAAGCCCGAATATTCTGCTTGGTACACAAAATGGATTTGGTGGCAGAGGAACAACGAGAGGAGATATTTAAAGAACGTGTTGAAGACTTAAAACGGCTCTCTAGACCACTGGAATGCACCTGCTTTAGAACTAGTATCTGGGATGAAACTTTGTATATGTATGATGATTCTAGTCACCCATAATATACCTATATACATACCTTAAACAACAAATTTCCGAAACAGCATAGGTCAAGCCAGTTGGAGTGAAATTATACACAAAATGGCTGGCAGTGGTTGGATGTGAAGAGTCAAAGTTTGAACTCAGTGCAAGTTAATTAACAGCACATTAACAAGCATTGATGTATATACCAAAAATTATAACATTAGACTTTTTGAATGTGAATAGGCATCTATTATACCACAGCTTTATATCAGGCCAGGTTTTTCCTAGACAATATACAGTACTTAATAAATGGAAAAAATTCCAAACCATTTTGATTAACTACTTTTTAATATCATGTAATTCTTTACAGTATATATACTATTGATTGATTAAATGCTTGACTAATATTTTCCAGGGCATGGTCGAGCATAGTCTACAAACTAATACCTAATGTTAAGGCACTGGAGTCATCATTGAAACAGTTTGCAGCTATCGTGGACGCCGATGAGGTATGATGTCAATTACCTTTTAATAATAAAATTGCAAATTCAGATTAAGAATTTAATAATAGATAATACATGTTTGATGAATTATTTTAAATATTTAGAGCATGTATAAGTAAGAGTGTTTATTCAAAATTTGGTACAAACATGATATTATTTTATCACAGTTGATCCCTTATGGGATAGGCTGTGATCAAAGAGTGCCAAATATTTCTATCCTTGTAAACCTGACATATTTCTACACTCTGTACTTCAAATACACACAGTTTCAAAAACTTGTGACCCACCCATCCATCAATATCTGACCTATTTGGTTGAGATATCCTAATCTTGGCTTTCCACATAACCTGTGTCCATTGACATTAATGTTGTATTGTTACTACTGTTATAAATGGTTAATAAGTTTTGTATTGTATATTGCTCCAATGCTAAATGTATATGGTACTGTTTGAAGGTGCTCCTGTTCGAACGCGCTACGTTCCTGGTAGTGTCGCACTGCCAGCGGCGCCCCCACCATGACACGCACCGCTTCGAGAAGGTATCCAACATCGTGAAACAGTTCAAATTGTCATGCTCCAAGCTCGCTGCTCAATTCCAGAGCATGGAGGTTTGTATACTCAGATTATTTTAAAATTCAAACTTGAAACTACTTGATTTTATAAAAGTAGTAGTGAAAAGATTTCCCTGGATATTAACTAGTCCTTCTGACATATTCGCCTGTCTGTCTATCACATGGAGACTTTAAAAACATTGTTAAATTATTTATAATAAAGTCAAAAAAAAAATTTAATTATACATTTAGGTTTTTACGTTTTTAGACAATATTACAAGTTTATTATTCAGTGTAACAAAATTAATGTTATAAAAATAGTTACAACAGGTATTTATTTCCATCATCTTAATTATGGAAATAAGAATATGTATTGAGCACTGAGTGCAAATCGATTATATATTTTCATTCAATAAGTACATATAATTCTTTATTCATTCCTTATCAGGTCCGAAACAGCGTGTTCGCGGCTTTCATAGATGGCTTCACAAGCAATACGTACGTCATGGTCGAAATGTCTGACCCAAAAATACCATCCGAGGCGACGCTAATAAACATCAGGAATGCCAGAAAACATTTCGAAAAACTAGAAAAGGTGTCTTCAAGTGCGCCCAGTCAGTATCAGTAAAGAACTGTAGATAATCAATTGTTGTGCTCAGCACAGGTAATGTTGCCAACGCAAAAAAACGTTTTGTTCATTATAATCTGTCGTTAGATAGGTAGTCTGTGGTAAGCTTACGTCACCAATCACGTTAAAATCTCAACGTGTATTGACCACGTGGTGATTTAGGGAATAATGCTACCATTCCACTAGATATGAAGAACAAGTGGAAGTTTTAAACGGTTTTTTTTAAATATATGTCATTAAATATTTCCTTTATAATAAGTTATTGAAATAAAGAGGTTTTTTTTTCATATATTTTACATTTATATTATTTCAACTGTTCGAAAACATTAATATTAAATCGTCGTTGAAGTTCAAAATTATGACTATAGAGAACAATGACAAAGTATCTAGAGTAGGTATATTACGTTCGTAAATGTTGCAAGCTTTAAAAATATTTATATGCCACCGATTGAAATTTTGATATAATCTGAGGGCTATAAAATTTTTGTGTATATTTGTTACGATATAATTGGCAAATATGCAAATATGTTTTTTAAAAAATTTCACGGTTAAATAATATAGGTGATTGACGTTACAAAACAATATAGATTTTTTATTATGAGACTTGTTTCCATTTTTTAATTTTCCATAGCCTAACGAAGCGATAGAACGGTGAATCATGTGAACTGTGTATCATGGGGCCAAAGGAAAACGTAGTTTTGGAATCTTGAAAACTCTCCTTTCTGTCCGCTGCTTGGATTAGAAAACTACCTAGTGCGCCTCCAAATGTACCAGCGATATTAGCAAGTCGATTCTTCCCTAGACAGCAATATATTATTTTTCTTTGATTAGTCCCTATAGTTTTGTACAAATACAGTCAATCTCCGTACCCAAGCAATATCGTAGGCGGATCGGATTAAATTATTTCTCTTATCGACAACCACAATAGTTGCTAAGTTATTCACGTGTCGCTACACGTGACACAGTTAACACCACGTTAACGTAGTAATATCAAACAATCCAATAAAAAAAATCGCAGAATAAACTCATGTAAAACTACTCCGCGCAATGGTGAATAAGCTTTTTCCAGGATAACGTAGTCCGTTTACCGAACCCACAATTCCCCATTAGATTGAATATTCACACAACGTCAGAATACCATAAAAAATGCCCGAAATCCGAAAGTGCGTATAAAATAGGTATTTTCACCAGACATATACTATTTTTATTATAACTTGATCCTGTATTGTAAGATTACCTTCATATCATATATGGAAATCTTCGAAAAATGCTGTAACTAGAGCCAATGTGCATGTACCCTATTGTATCTATCCCCATGTCCACGTTGTCCAAACTTGTATAATATCACCACAATATTTAGTGTTAAACTGTGTATATTATAGGTAGTAAGTAGTTAGTCTAATATTGTTCTGTACCTAAACCAGCTTGTTGTACCTAATCGTAAATCTACGACTGTGATTTAATTGTTTCGATTTTTAATATAAGATAATATACATACATTCATATTTTGAGCGGCTTCAAAAATATGGTAGTCTTGATCACATTACTGTCAGCTTTTGAAAATGTATGTAATAACCATTTCAATGGCAAACTATTTGATTATAAACATCACTGTCAAAGATTATTTGAATTCGATTTTAATAAACTCGATTTGCGAAATCGTATACATTTGAACTATAATAAATATTGTGCTAGTTTTGAAAATGTGGAGCTTCGTATAACAGATGACACGGTTTCCTATTTTATGTGGTAGAACGATGACAAATGATCTATATCATTGGTCAAGAATGAGTTCAGTTGTACAATATACGAATGTCTGTGGCCTAACGTGACAGCTTAACTTCAGGAAAGTGCTTGCATATATATTTTTTTGTAATAAATGAGTCCATTTTGTCAATATTGCATTCATTAAGATAGTTACAGAAATACCACATATTTTTTCCTAAACACTATAAAACTATTAAACACATTTTTAAAGTTACAACCTGATTGGTGTTACTGTACTCGTATGTTTGTGTTGGATTCAGTATATAATATTATATTGTAATAGATAATAGGATTTTTAAACTTATACTAAATAGTACATCCACTATTCAGTTACCGTTCTGCATTCCTTATTAAATCATAGACACGTTTTAATATAGCGATCATATATGTATATGTTTTATATTGCCTATGCCTTAGGCCACCTTCAACTTTCTAGTAGTTGCGATTATAATAGTTATTATTTTTATAGGTATCAGCAAAAATTTCTCGATAAATTCTTACCAGATGTCACTATGGCTTTATAATATTTTAACTTAAAAGGGAAAACACGACATTCCAAATCATTGCTGGTGGATTTCAAAAAGAATTAATTATCAATGAATACTTTACCTACGAGTTTAATGAAATATGAATAATGAATACCTTACCTACAAGCTGCTTGCTTCGTATTTCTATTGCAAAACGACAAGGTCGCTACAAGTTTTTCAAAAAATCGCAAATCACAGAGATCTTGTTGTCTATGGTTTGGATGTCGCACGTCACATTTCACGCATTTTGAAGATGCATGTTCTAAGTGCGTTAGAAAATAAAAATAAAAATTTCATAAGCTTTACGTTATTAAGATTGTTATATTTATTTAATCGTAATATTCTTTCAGCTAGTTATGGCACAGTATAAATCTCAAATGTATAACATATCATACAATTTATGTAATTAAACTTAGTTGTCCATTTGCCAGTGTTAATGTTCTACTTGTTTTAAAATGTTCTAAATATATATATGCTTTATAAATATTTGTTTTTTTTCTAAATATCAATAGCAGTGATACCCTAGTGGTTTGAAATTCAGCCTTTCACTCCGTGGGTCCTTCGTTTAAGTCCATGGCGCGCACCGCTTTCCAAAAAACTCCGTTTTTTAAGATGAAGCGAATATCATTTGGAAGCACCTCTCTTCCGGCCAAATGTAACACCTTAAACGTGTAGAAAGAATAACCCAAGTTTCATCACTTATGATATTTCGGCTCCAAATTTTATTCTTGTCATCTTTGCAATAATTAGACCATAATCCAGGGTGGATTATGGTCTAATTATTGCTAATCTTGTGCTGTCTTTTGACATCCTAAGATGGTCATGGACATTATTCAAAATGATTGAAGATTTCTATCAGCAATTTATTCACTCCGCCTCGTTGACAGGATATCTTCCAATATAACTTTTTTTCTAACTTGAAATTCCCAGTACTATTACGGAGCCTGGACTTGTGCCCGGTGCATGGCAATAGCCTCCTCCCTATCCCATGGTGGAATATACAACATAAATGATGACATGCGAAAGTGTGTTACACTCATTACCCTACCCTTTTTGGGAATTCCAGACGTGATATTAATTCACAGAATAAAACTATTGGAAAACACTAGCGTTGCCGCTGTAGTGCTCAAAGTTGATACCATATGTATGTAAACAGATAGATGATATAAGTACTATATGGTTTTCTAATATCAGAGGTAGCAACGCATTTGTATTCTGATATAATATCAATCATATCTTCCATTGATTGCAAATATATTAAAATATGATAAACAGGAATCTATCAATAGCAAGATGTTATTAAGTTTTCTTGATAATTTTCTCGCATCATTAATCAGAAATTACAAGAAACATATTGCACTTCAAGAGGCTGACGGTGTTGCTGGAAATTAAACTGTAATTCTATGAATAGAGTTAGTAAGTGCAACCTTTTAACATAAGATTTACACATGTAGCAAGCGAAATAAGGTAACGCGTGGAAAATGACGTATTTATGACGTACAAATGCCTATAACGTAAATACATACATACATTAAAAGGCTGAAACTGCAGTACCTACTATCATCACTCTTTTCCGTTATAAAATACCTGTTAAAAAATACAAATATTTAATTATTTACTACCGAAAATATAGTGTCATAGAGAAAATACTATTAATTTTACTTTATTAGTAGAACATCTATACTATACAACTTATAACCGGTTGGTGGAAAATTCCTCATATTTACGCAGAGTTCTAACAGTTGATGACTGACATACTTTAGTGAATGAATGGACTTCGTTCAGTGTGGACGCGTAGTAGTTCTAGTTTTTGATACCATTTTCCTTGATACTCAACGATAAGTACAATCAGTGATAAAATAAACGCACGTATGCCGTCTTGAAGTCCATATCATTAAAAGTTAACCAGCCGTGTCTATTTATGCGATATTTTTTAAATTCATTTAACCTTGATATTAGACTCGGTGAGTATACGAGTAGCAGTGACGTTATTTTCATTCTTTAAAGTCAGCATTTTAAAACAGTTTAATTGGCGCATGCGAATAACATAAGCGGCCAAATTTCATTTCTCTACATTTTTGATTTACTATTATTATTATATCACCACTCGAGGGGCCCCATGGGGCAGGTAGAGAGAGCCGAGTGACAAATCCTCACTGACCTGGACTATTTCTTCTGTTTTCATCACTCTCATTTTATCTGATGCAATAAACGATTGAAAAAAAAACATGTTATAAACTTATTTCGTGTACGGCTTTAGAAATGACGCAAAACAAACCAACGTTCGATTATCACGAGGAAACTCAAGGGGAAAAGTTGGTTCGGAAATCAAAAGAATCTCCATTCATGATAATGGGTGAGTTGTGTTAGTTCTTCATGTTTTTTTTTCTCTTTAAGAGCACCTGTTTAATTAACATATTGATTATAGGTATAGATAACCTGCTTTTCACATGGTATATTCGTACCTATATACCTAATAACCTATCTAACATTAAAGAATGCAGTCTATACCTATATGAATAGATAACTTTTTGAAATGAAGACAATAGTACCTATACAAACGTGCAGCAGCCCCAATAGGCCCTACCGCCTATAGGCCTGCAACCGACTTCGAATTCCGCTAATCTATTTAGTATAAGTTGTTACTACAATTATTTGTGTTACCTTAGTAATATAGGAGATATATGTATTTCTTACTTAATAGCTAGCGTAATGAAAATAGTAAATATTTTCCGCCTGCCCTGATATTATTTTCAGTTAACACATTTGAATAGTTCATGAATCAGCGATTATTCATGTAACTTTTGTAAAATTAGCTTCCTTTTGAGGTGGTTCCGGCGTACTATGGCATAGGTCTCTTTATGAAAGTCGCAAAGAGAGTTCTCCTTCAGAGGACGGCACGAAATTGGCTACTCCTCGGATGTTGCAAATGTCCATAGGCGAAGGTGACCACTTACCGTCAGGTGACCCGTCTGCCTGCTTGCCAGGCAAAATATAAAAAGGATAATATGACTGCAGTACATTTGTATATTTTATATATCCGCGTTCATGTTTGTATATTTCTCACATTGTTTTCCTTGTTCGTTATAAATTATAATATACTAAAATGTGTAAATTATAATATACTAGGCGAAGAAGCATGCCTCGTGTCTCGCGTGAGGCGGAATTCTAATTCTTTCTGGGCTGTTACAGTTGTTATTGTTTTTAAAACATGTAAGAATCTACATGATTTTCTTATAACACATACGTGTAGGTACCTACGTAAGAATCTACATGTCTGTCTTATAAGATATCAGCTTATAAACTTATATTTATCTTTAAAAATGGTTGTTGAAGTACCTAATTACTTTAACGAGGACGTAATAACATTCAGCTAATGCATACAATTAAAGGTACATTTTCCGCATCAATTAAATGTTATTCTTAAATTGTTATATAACCGCAATAGTATTAAAGTTCCCATTTAATACTACATGTATTTGTACTATCCGTTCATTTAATATGGACGGTCAATGGGAAAACGATTTCTAATTTAACAAAACTCATAAAATACATATTTGACGATCTATTTGTCACTTTTGAATAATTCTTTTCTTTTTGTTACATAGGTACCTACCATACGCTCTAGTTTCCCATCGTACTTTTCAAGGATGCACTAATTAAATTGCGTCAAAGTCAAATAAAACTTAAGAGCAGAGAGATAAAGTTGTTGTTGCTGTTAGGTCGATTCTTATTGAGCAAACGTTATATTATCGTCGGCCATCTCGTACCGCATATTTTTGAGGGCTTTCATAGCTATTGAACCATGCGAGAATCGCCATCATGACTCCAGCCGTCTCAGGCAAATTTGTTCCCTAACATTAATTAAACCTTTGCTCCATGTAAACAATAACATAATTTCATACTGATAAAGTAATAAAAACTCACAATCTACATTTCAAGTTTTCCGTTCTGTCGCGCCTGGGCTTCACACACGATTTTTTTTACGCAATTTAAGTAATTTTATCTATATATACATCTTGATATTCATTGTTCTTAGTCATTAAACTATCTGGTTATAGCCTACTGACGATATTGTTGGTGACCCTGGCAACTGAACTGGCGTTTGTTCACGTGATTCTCATCCAAAATAAATATTTGTTCTACATCCGACTCTAAAATTACCTACCTATAAACTTTAAATTTAGATATTAATATAGGTAAATTTACCAACTGTATGGTCACTATAGAACAATATCTATTGTTATTATATATGCTCCTAACCATATCTATTGTTTTATGGTGACCAGACTATACACGTCTGAGACGGTATTAGTTCATAAAAAAGACAAAGGAACTCTGACATACTATAAATTCTAATTTCAGGTATCGCTGGCCTCATAGGAGCAGTAGGGTATGGCGCGTACTCCTTCAAAAACCGTGGCACCATGAGCACCAGCGTATTTCTCATGCAGTTTCGAGTGATATCACAAGGAATTGCTGTAGGTGCGCTCACCGCGGGCATGGCGTATACACTTTACAGCAATTACGTTAACAAACCGAAGAAGCAAAACGTAGGCATCACTAATGTATTAAAATCGAATGAACATTAGAATAAGTCAAAATACAATTGTTATTGTAAATTATTTCGCATTATGTTGCATAGTTTAAGTTACACAACATAGCTCGCGGGTTCCCGCGTTTGTTGTGCGTCCCGTTTGTAGCTGGTATCTGTGATAACAATGACCCCAATTCGTCATAGGTATAAACCAACATATTAAAGATTATGTAATAATAAAAGCTTAAGTACCACAAAAATCTATCATATTTTTGATATTTACTGACTGTCTGAAAAGCTCCTATAATAGTGTCTACATGTAAATTTATCTACCTTACTAACTTATTGTTATTTACCTTAGCATAGTAATAACGTAGATGTATGTGTTAGCTACTCATTTTGATAGATTTAAGAAAACTATATCTAAACGAATCTTTCCATCACCTACATTTATACATTTTATTAAAAAAACTATTATTTACCAAACATTTCGTTCATAACACCAAAAGAAAATCTTAAATAAAGACGAAACTGATTACCTATGTTATTAGGTTTGACAATTGGCTGTACCTACTAATCACGCACTAAGAGTTTTTTAAATTTTAACAGAAGATATTTGTGACGTATGAAAATGTGAATACCTATGCATATTGAGTGATACATAGTAAGAAAATGTGTATATACATATTCTGATTACGGTGCGTTGGGGTAATATCGTAGTATCGTAGGGTAAGACCGTAAAACTATTTTTAATCGCGTTACAAGCATTTTTTTTGCATGTAGCAACATGTAGGAAACAGTTAACTCCTTCCGCTTCGTTCTTCCGTCAGTCTCTAGCGTTAGGATCGAGTGGTTGTGTGTAAAACGATATTCAATGAAAGCGAACTTTTACAACAAAATTTTGAGATTTCCGGTCTTTACCCATTATTTA
>DWME01005501.1:0-14805 GCA_018244795.1 Parelbella ahira ahira | reverse complement strand
TCAAATAGCTGCAACCGCGACTGCCGAGCGACCAGTTATGTTTAAGTCTCATGGAATAGGTGGTGACCATATTGCCATACATCGGGCACAATTCCAGACTCCTAGTGACTACTAAAAATTTTAAATTCGAAAAATCTAATAGTACCCGACCCGGGTTTGACCTCAGGACCTCCCGATCGGCAGTCGCGCTTGTAAGCACTCGACATCATAGACAGTCATAGACTATTATTAAGAAGAATAGAATGGAAGGAACATAGGTAATTAGTCGAACTAATTGCAGTGGAGGTAATTCCAAAAGCATGCCTTGGAGTGAGATCGCTACGTACTCGTACAGTGCTTAAATAATTGTCTCAATATATTGTGAAGTAAATGAAATTCGACTATCTCTCCACGTTAGTTCAATTTAGTAGTCAACGTTAAGCGAGCGTGCTGTTAACAAGTTGGTTTATAGAATTCATGAATTCTATTCTCAGTCTTGAACTGCCATTGAATGTTTAATGGTGAATGGACTTGGTGTACCACTAATGTATTATGTTAAATTCGCAATAATGTTATACGTATTAATTAAGTTAATTTTACTAGTCGAAGCTTGAGAAATCATTGTTCTACAAGCATCGTTTTCTCTATTGTATTATGATTATTTTTATTATTGATTTGATTCAGTATTTCTTTTCGTACAGCTCTGCTCTCTATCTGATTTCTTCTATTATTGACAGCTACCCAAACGTTGTCTGGTAGGCATAACTTGTGAGAGATAGGTCAGCCATTGTGTAAATTCCATCTTTAGAAATTAGTATTGTCTCTATCTTAGTAGTGTACAACAAAAAATAATTGTATTGTAATCGTATTTTTAATCTTACGAACTAAATATTTAGTTGTACAGAATATGTACAGGATAAATATATTCGTTTTTAATATACGTCCTAGCAGTCTGCATGTCGTGGTATCCATTTGTTGCTAAGCAAATAGTAAATGTTATGGGACAATATCGATAACATATATTTCTAAGGCACCCACGACTGATGGTAACCCAGTTATTATTACATCTGTATCCCAAAAGTTTTATGTCACAGTCTGTCTCTTTAACTTTTTTTGACGTTTTTCAAATTTAAATTGTTATGACACTATGTGAAATTATTTTGAAAGTCAATCACCAATTAAAAACTGTTTCTTTCTGGTTCTGGCAATATTTTGACTACTTTGCATTTGTTTGTGTGTATTTGTATTTATAACTTGCTCTTTGGATTTGTGTGCAGTCTATAATATGTACAATTGTCAATACACTTAGCCAATATTTTTAATTTCGATTATATTTTGTCTAAGCTAGTGTTCATTATGCTTGTGTTCAATTAGATAAATAAAATAGCATTCTCTGATAGTAAAGATCGAGGAATATATAATTTCCACTAGCTTGTTCCACAAAAAAACACAAAGTGCTCATTCCAAGGCAATAAACGGTCTAACAATCTCCTGACTAAGTTCTGAGAGTGTCTCGGGATGAAATGTACTTCAGTTCCGGTACAAAGTCGACAGAAGCTTACCGCAAGACTTCTTTGTGGAGTTTTCCGAATGAACAACTACGTCCGGTTTCCAAGTCGTACCGGATGTTGGTACAGTACTATCCGTGACGTCAATAGTTGCTATAGATCCGGAGTTCTTTTTTAGATAATACAGTTCTTATCGCACAGAATAAAGCTGTATTTTCATTGAAGTACATGTGGCGGATCATTAGTTATATCTTCGGCTAGTACTAGATGGTTTCATTACTTTTAAGGAGGTAATGCTTAATAATCATCAAACTAAATAATGTTATAATAATGTCCTAGTGTCATCGTAACAGTTCATTGAATATCATCATGGTCAGTCCCCATACGTTCACTATTAGACTTAGGGCTTCCGTTATGCGTACCATTGTCCTCTACCCTTGACTTCATACAATCATTTTATAAAGACCACGAATCTGTAATATATGTAATATCGATGCGTTAGTCGGTATACAAAAATATAAGTGTCTAACAGAATATCTTTGAACATATATCTTGAGGAAAAAAAGGACCTAATGTCGATATCCCCTGAGTATTTACGTCCAAATGAAATCCCGTACAAAAACCATTTGGGCAAATGGAATAAACCTAAGAAGTGTCATATCGGAAAGTATTTCGGTCCATTTGTCAACGTCGTTCAAATTAGAAGATTGTGAGACTACCCACATTTGACGGTGCGTTATCGCCGTAGAACCAACTAACGGTTAACTTAACAAGTTTTATTTAAACAGAGAATGTGAGTTTAAGCATCTATATTTAATGTACTTTTATTTTCACAGATATTTATCGTACAGTTATTTCGACGACAGTTCTTTTTTATGACAATATTATTTCAACCTGTGCAGAGTTAAATTTATGGTAACCAGAAAGTCAGAAAGCTGAAAAATTACGTATAAATATGAATTTATAAAGACAAGCTTACAAACAGACGCAGATCTAATACTCGAGCTCATCTCACAAATATTTATTCTGATTGGGAATTTAACCTACAATTGACGGCTAAGCAGTCAAGTTTATTAGTCACTGCACAAACGGGCCAGTGGCTACATATCTTTTCATAGCTATATATGTTCTACATATTCATTCATTCAATTATCCTCTAAACAGATATTGGGTGTTTCGGTAACTATATCAATCCCATATCTCTAATATCTCGTAGAAGTGAGTACTAAATATACAAAGCCTAGAGTTATATAAATATGTACGACAGGTCCATGTCTCTTTTATTTGGAACCCTTTATCGTTACACCGTTAGAACACGGGTCTCTTCTCAGAATAAGAGGGTTAAAGCCACAGTCCGTCATGCTGACCAAGAGTGGGTTGGCGGTCTTCACACGCCTTAAGTTTCTTATTTTTTTTAAACACTTCTCCTCGGTTTTCCTCGCCATGTTTTACTTTAACATTTCATGATCATAATCATCAGCCTGATGGGTGCATGAAAGGAGCCTCCCCGAGCGACGTACCTACTGAGATTGTACGTCTGGCGCACTCCGGCCAACGATCAGCGAATCCTAACGCTGATCGGCAAATCCTTTCACCACGTTGACAAACCCTAGTCCCTTAAACCATTTAGGGACTTAAAATGTGTTTGTCATCGACACGCTAAGAAGAAGAAGATCAGGACTCTACTGCGGTAAGCAGATAGTACCAAGTACAAGATATTTCTGCTCTTACACACCTGACCCCTGACGTGCTTTTTCTACATTCATCACTTTCGCCTCTTTGAACCTTTCTAACATATGTTTCATAGCACTGGCTGATTTGATACTAAATGGTTTTTTATGTCGACGTCATAATTTGACCGAATATTAAAAAAATATAGAACAAGATAATTTAAAATAAAACAAGAGAATTAAGACAGCAATTGAATAGCGCGGACGTATTTTTTGGTTACCAAAAACCAATTTAAGAATACCTACATATTATGTACAATGTACATATTATAATTAAACATCAAAATGTGGTATAAAAGGTCTATTTCACAGTAAAATAGCTCGTATTATTGTAACTGGGTAGGTGAAAAGCTACTCTGGAAACAAATGTGAAAAGTGAGCCCCAAGAGGAGTAACGTAAATGATTTTGATAAATTGATCAGTTCAGACAGAATCCAATTCAACTATATTCGAAGGCTTTGCTAGAATGTTTATGGAACTTTATTCACGTGTATTACTAAGAAAGTCATCATTTTCTTAAGTTATGTATAGGAAATATTTCGTTGTTTCATCTGTACGTACCTTTTCTGTAATAATATTTTCTGTTGCTTTTTTCCAATGGTTGCCTGGAAGAAATCGCTTTTAAGCGATAAAAGCGCCCATGGCTACATTACTTTAATTACCTGTTATTATTTAGATAACAAAAAAATACTATCCATTTACTTAGGTGACCAAAAAAAATTTGTTAATCATTAATTCTTTAATAATTTCTAAGTAATCATAAAAACAATTTAAGCATATTATGTTATTCAGCATACAATTATTAGGTATTAATTATTTAACTATACTGTTTATACTTAAAATCCGAATCAAAATGAATTCTTTACACATAATACAGATTAAATATAAATTTGCACAAAACTACTTACCAAATAATAACAGCAACAAATCGCTTACAGCCAAACTGAATAAATAATAGTTGGTGGCCGTATGCAGTCCCGGGTGTCGAACAATAACCACACACACGCACACATTTCCAAAAACACCAGTCAGAAAAATTACCACAAGGATAACGCTTATGGGAATGATTTCGTTAAGAGGCAGTCTTCGGGATCCCATCAACCACCACAGCATTTCTCTCTCACTACAGTCGAAGTTAGATAAATTATTGCACCGATGATAAAAGTCATCATAAGTTTCATTATTGCGTAGAAATATGTCAGGCTCCATTTTTTTAAACAACAAATTATTCGATACCAACAATATTCTAGTTTATTTGTAGGTATGTAATATAATCTCCATCTTGCGTTCACAAAAAGTTCTAACCTTATGAAAGTTCGAAAATCCTAAATTCAAAATATAACAGTTTATGTTCTAAAACACAGATTCAGGATGTTAGACTTGGAAAACTTTAACATAGAACTCCAGTTATACACAAACGGTTTTTTTAATATGCTTTTTTAAATATGTTTCCGAGTTCGATAACTTGTTGGGCCAAACATACCGCGCTAGGGTCGACAGGTAAACATGTCCGTCTCAATCCAATTTCCCGCGCGCACTGCTTGCCGCAAACTACATCTGGCAGGAGCAGTCTGGCATTTCGAACGTTGAGCTACGGCAAAATGAATTTATTACACTAAAATTAATTTTACTTTAATCGGCATTACATTTCTATATCTATCTTTTATTTTTTCCTTTTGTTTTAGATTTACTTTGCCGTTATATAATATTTATTGTTATCATTAACGAGCAATAACATATTAACAATTTATTCGCATTGAAATCGCATGTTAAATAATATATTAACCGCATTGTCATCTAATTCTATTAACTTATTTGAAAGTTAGCTTTTAATGGTTTTACATAAAACATAGCAAACCCGCGCCTATTAATAAAATATTCTATTAGAAATCTGTTAGAAAATACAATAATTCAGAAAGTAGGAACTTGTACTCATATGCACAAAAACCGGAATACTCTACGCTTATAAATTATAATATTTCATATGAAATGTGTTATCGATAACAAGTAACATATTAATGTATGCCGAATACCTCTGACCTATAAGGGTCATATTATTACATTCAGCTATCAATCGGCTTGTATTTTTATTATTTTTATAGATACCATATTGAAAAAATTACCATACCATATTGAAAAAAAATTACCATCAATTTTTTTTAATTGTAACAAAATGTGACCACTCGTGAGTACTCGTCCAATTTTAAAAGTTGTCGACGTTCTAAAAAGAACTGTAAAGAGCACGTTCGTACTCTTTCGGGTCGGTTAAGAAATTTATCTTCAAAACAGTCGTTCTTTGATTAGTTTTAGTTTTAGCTCGTTAAAATATGGCAAATTCTAAGCACTATTAAGTCATGGCGCACTTGAACATTATTTACAACATAAAAAAGTACAGCTCATTTTATTTTCTTAGTAACGGATTTCGCCGCTCCTGTAAAGCTGTTTTGTCTCATAAACCCTTTGAGCCCACAGATATACCTAGACGTAGTCGTAACGCTAAGTAGTATTATTTGGTCCCAACCAATTCTGTACGGTTCACTCATTTACAAGTTAGATTGGACATGTCGGTGGCGCTGACTCAAAGGACTAAAAGCAATTTTATTCTTCTGGTAATTCTGGCAGAAAAAGTTTTAAAAGAAATGCTCGCTAGATATTATAATAGCACTATTATTTCATTGTTGTCTTAAATGGCACGTTCTTTGGATTCTTTTACATATTTATTTTAATAATCTGAATAAACCACGTGACAACTATATATTTGCATACTTACGCGCGAAACATTCCTATTCTAGGAGCGAGAACTGTAAATGTCAAATGCACATGAACTAGAGCTCAACGACTGTCCCATTGCCTTGCGGAATAAATGTGATAGAAATATCAGATACTTCTGCAATTTGGTTAATAACCACCGCTTCTAGAAAAATAATTTCTCGGCACTTTAGGACACAGTGGGCCATGGTCACGTTTTTTCGCATGGCCCCCACTTGATTCGAGAATGACCTTCTCTATAGATCCCCCTGAGATTCTACCCATAAAAATTGGAGTGACGATTTAATATCACAAGGAGTTATAAGCAGCAGCTAGAATATCAGTTTAGTTGTATGATTTATTATAATATTATACAGGTAGTTATTGTGAAACCCTAAATGCATTGTAACTTATCATTTATATGGCATTATAAAATAAGAATCATAAGCTAACAAAAAGTTCTATTGAAAATATTATGAAGAGTACATTTTGTATGACAGCATCAACGTCAATATTAAACTGATAGTAGCGTCGTCTGAGGTTTCCGCATTTTCGTATTTTCTCATCTATTTAAATTTAGTTCACTGTGAATTAATGTTTTAATAATAATACGAAAATAAACTAGTAGAATATTGCATGAGTGTATAGTTAATATGACGGACGATATTGGCGACATCGGAATGACAACTACTGAGGCAGACTCGTCACAAACACACACGCATGATGGTAAATAAACATAAATACTATGTACTTAGCTTTATTTATAACAGCTGATTTTGGACTTATTTGGATACCTAAACCAATTTGGTATGAAATGAAATTTTAATTAGGATAAGCAGAGACAATAGTATTAAGAAAAAAGTTATTCCAGAAAATTTAACGACGGCTTGCTTTGAAATTATTACAGCGAAAAAGTAACAACAAGGTATAATGACCATATGAATTCAATTTAAAACCTACAACAAGAAAGATGTATAACCAAAACACACTGATCATGTACTAATCTTGTTGTCTACATGTAAAAGAGACGGAATACTATCATTAACTAGGTTATCAGTAAGAGACAACAGTCAACTATACAATTATATGGTAGTAAGTTTGAAGAGTTCTTTAAACCAGTCAGCGCCACCATAAATTATTAGTAACAGCACATTTAAATAACTGGTGGTATGATATAGAATTGAAGCAAAATTATCTAAGCCACTCATAGTATAAATATAAAAAAATTAAAAATACTCAAACACAGTTTTGTGTCTTAACTGATATTGCATATTTCTCATGTCAGATACTATAGCTATGTATTGGCTTCTTATAGTAGATTTTTTAGAATTTGCAGAAACATTTAACTCATTTTTAATTCACTACTATATAACTAATTACTACTTTTTTTCAATTATGCAGCAATATCCAGTGGAAATACAGATGATGCATCATCTAGTCATGTGACAACACCATCAGCAGCTGAAAGCCAAGCCTCCAGGCAGTCCAATCTGCAGCGAATCCAACAGCGAAAGCAGCAAGTTTTCAACTGGCCACATAGCAAGAAACTTCTCAAGCTGGCCATATACTCATGTTGCCAGGTAACATAGCTAAGTCCATCAATATTTCATGGTAATAGTCAAAACAATTATTCTATATGCAATGATGACATGTGATGCACAATATTAATGGTTAATACTACATTATCATCATTTATTTTATTTAAGATTCGTCAACTTGTAGGCACTAAAATGTTTAATAATAATCAATTAATTTGCGAAGACTGCATTGGTTACAACATCCATCACCCAAATATTAAATATGAGTTGTAAATAATGGCAGCCTCATTGGTCGAGTAGTTGCAAGCGCGACTGCCAATCGAGAGGTTCAAATTCCAGGTCGGGTACTATTGGACTTTTCTAATTTAGAATTTTTAATAGTTACTAGGAGCCTGAATCTGTGGTCAGTGTATGGCAATATAATCACAGCTGTTCCATGGGATGTAAATATAACTGGTGTTACTTGGGAGTGTACTACACTCCTCTGCCCACCCCTTCTGAGATTATAAGCATGATATTGTGTTTAACGTTTTTTTGTCAGTGATAAACAATTTTAACTGTGTTTTATTACTAAATTAAATAATTACCAGTAACTAACTTTGAAAATTTCAAGATATTGATAATAACCTACATAAATATGTTCTCTAATAGAACTCAGATTGTAACTGCAATGGCTGGAAGGCTCCACTGGCGCAGCAGGCCAAATCTGGTCGTGCAGATATTCAACCGCTGGCAAGCTTCACTGATCCCTGTCGCACTTGCAATCACACTCTAGGTTTGTATCGGATTATTAATTTTGAATAATACTTAATATAAAAATGCTTGATTATTTCATTTGTAATCAGTTAGCAAATTTTAATTTTATTCTTTGTCTTTTTTATTATGGGTGTAAACATTCAATGAGCTGTTTCAAGTATTTTTTAATATATTACTGGTAATTACATATAATTACATAGAAATTTGAATTTTAATAAATTTTAATGAAGTTGCATTTCAGCCAAAACTAGAAGCCCAATATTTGATTACTGTTTCAGTTCTTGTGGAAAACTTTCAAGTAAACAAAATGATCTTACATATTAACTACTTCACCTTTCTGTAAACAAATGTCTGTGAACTAATATTCTGTTCCATTTTTCTCACTCTTGTATTTATATTCTATTCAACAAATCAACAAAAGAAATTATTTTACATATGTATATCATGTTAGCCCATTCATTTAAATACAGCATTGATTTTCAGAGAAACATGTAACACAGCTGCAAACTATAGCAATAGCTGAGGTGAACCGTCTACTGGGTGCTGTAGTGGATGTGGAGAACATCTTCATGTCCATGCATAGAGAAGATGACACTGACACCAAACGGGTTTACTATTATCTGTTCAAAGTGAGTCCATCACTTATCTCTGTATATCTTTGCTTAAGGTAATAGTGTTGCACAGTGAACTGGAAATGAGGGCTGTGAGTATAAATAACTTCTGGTACGGTGACACACCCTAAATCTCTACACTCAACACCCTTACATCCAAATAAAAAATATAGATATGTCCTTTTCTTTTTCTTTTTTTCTCTCTTTCCCGCTTTCTCTTTTTATCTCTCTATCTCTGTCTTTCTTTCTCCCCTTTTAAAGTCCACTACTCTCCAACCACTTACTCTCCATGTCCATCTATCAAGTCTGTTGATTGTAGTTTGTATTCTTGAGTGGCTACCTACAAAACAAGAATAAGAATTACAAAAGTTCCGATCAAATGTTCTTGATATTGATGAATGTACTAAAATATTGATAAAATTATTGAATTTCAGTTGCTGCGAAAATGCATCATCACCCGCACACATCCCCGTATCGAGGGTCCACTTGGTCAGCCACCGTTTGAGCGACCGTCGATCGCTAAAGCGATCACTAACTTTGTTTTATACAAGTTTAACACCCTGCCGCAGAGAGAGTGGCAGACGATGTACGACTTGGCCAAGATGTTTCTGCACTGTTTCAACCATTGGAACTTCGAAACACCTAGTGTTAGGAAACTGGTAAGATTATTATATAACAATGTGCCATTGCATTCCAAGGCTACACAGCTGTAATTTATAGCACAGCAAATATGTGTGCTATAAATTAAAAACTGTGGATCTGTGATTAATGTGGATTTTACTATAAAAAGTCTCATATTTCCTGCAGTATAAGTCAATTATATAATGTTGTACCTATTTTTTTCTATGAATAACATTTGTATATTTTTTGTTACAGCAAGTCACAAATCCAGAAGACATTTCGGCCTATCAGATAAATTACACAAGGTATGGTAAATTCTAAATCAATTACATATTTAATTCAATGTAGTCAATACTTATCCACCTCAAAATACCTGTGACGTTTCTGAATAGGCACAGGCCATTCAAAACGGTTTTTTTTTAAATAACAATAACTCTAGTGTTGCCAGTATTGCAAGTCTGACTTCAAAATTACACATAAGAGAAATTAAATTCTTACTACAATTGGTTAAAATGTTGAAAACAAATCCAATTATAAACATAATATGTTACTTATCAATAGTAGGGATTACAGCTAAATATGCTAGGTACACTACATGACTTCCTCTACATAGGCACTTTTTTTTACCTGGTTGGGTTACTGTGTACCGTTTTGTACAGTACTGAGCCGACATACAGTGATACGAGCTTAGTTCAGACATTTATATAGAAAAAATATTCTTCTGTCGTTTTTGTAAATCACATTTTAGAAAGATTCATCACAAGTCAAACTGACTCTTGACTGGTTTTTATTTATAATATTGCCCCTCAAAAACTACATAGTCCATTCAAAATATTCACATTGTAAAATTACCGTTTCCCAGATGGCTGGTATTTTGCCACGTGCCAGCATTCTGCGATTCGTTGCCGCACTACGAAACATCTCTGGTGTTCGGGCGGACTCTGCTGCGAGCTGTGTTCAAGTCTGTTTGCCGACAGCTCATGGACAAGTGTCATTCGGAAAGGGACCGTATGCCGCCGGAGAAAAGGGTGAATATATGTTCTGCTTTAAGGAATGAGGACTCTTCATTCTTCTTATAAGCTGCTTCACACACCTTCAGAAGACATTTACGTTCTTTATAATGTTTTTGATTGCATGCTGATATCAGCCAAATTTTTAAAATCTTTGTAAACACAATATTTGATACAATAAATAGTAATAATTATTTTTATTAAATACAGACAAAGTCACATCAAAATAATATATTTTTTACGAAATATGCAAGGGAATAGTACTAAGACAGTGCTTTCATAAAAAAATAATTTTTCGAACGTAAATGCAAACACTATTTGCTTACCAGGTCCTAGTATTGAACCATTTCCCGAGGTTCCTGGGTTTGCTGGAAGAGGAAATATTCAGCGCCAACTCGCCCATATGGGACCCAGACTATAAACAGATACCACCTAACCATCTCCAGGCCATATTAGACAATAAGGCTCGTGAGTATATTTTTTCATTTCAAATTTCATTACATTGATTTATATGCAGTCCTAAATATATCCAAAGAGATAAAGATATTGACAGAATTAGGACATATATTGATATTGCTTACACCCCTAATTTCAGTTTGTCAGCATATAATATTAACAGCTTTTCTGATATATAACTTCTACTGACTTCATCCATTAGTGGATGTTAAATAGTTGTTGTGTTCCTACAAATGGGCTAAAACAATAATACATGAAATGTTTCAACTTAATCCAACTTTGCTTAAGTAGTTATTCCTTTAATATTTAATATTGGCTGAAACGTTAATTCCAGAAAAAAAAAAAATATTTCAATTTGAATAAAGTTGCAAAAAAATGTCTATTAATAGCAGTGTTTGTCACATCGGGTTACCTACATGTCAGTGCCATGTTGCCATTTATATAATATAAGAATTAACTAACATCAGTTACAAATGATGTTTTTGTGCCATGACAAAGGGAGGTAGGTGATAACTGAGGGCGCCTCTGTCGCAGATAAGACGTTTCGATGAACTACCATAAAATATTTTTATGAGTTGTTTTTATATGTCAGATCATCAAATAGAATAGACATAGTTTTGTTCCGTTTTAAAAGTGTTCTTTGTTACATTGCAATAAACCTTATACATACATCAGCTATTTTGTCACATAAAAAATTGTAGAATAGCCAGCTATTTTTAACAGTAGTGTATTTATTATGTATGAAACTCAAATATTTGAAGTTTTGAGTTTTGTGTGAGATGTTTTTGCATTCGTATGATAATTCGTAGATTGATTTTTATTATTACCTGCACCGGCTTTTCACCGCGTTGTATTTCTTACCAGCATGACTATGTCGAAGTTGATCAGATGACATCACTGCATTGTAGTATTAGAAATATGCAATTTAACTTCTACGCAATACATTAAGGGAAGAGTGTGGTAAAAAAACTCTCAGCTCAATTGAAGCAGAGTCAAATATTCTGTCTCAGTTGTTCTTATTTTTGCCATTTTTATGGCAGGTTTTTAATATTATTATCACCATATTACTTTTATTTGTTTTATATCGTAAGAATAGTAAATACATTGTGAGAAAACCTACACGCCATACAATATGCTCCAGAATGTTCTATAAGGCTTGTGAAGTCTGCGAACTCGAGGAACGTTCAGCAGTGGCAGGATGACCGGGTTAGCAATAGTAATATCGATGGTGACGATGATGATGAGCGTAAGTAAGCGTGCCAATGTGTTGAACCCTTCCGCAGCGGGGCGGCGCGGCGAGTTCGAACGTGTTACGGCCTCCGGGGAAAGCAAAGACGGTTTTACAACCGTTTCCTTGTCGTCCGGTAATGATTTGTACATATTATAAAGCCGCCCAGGTCACACCTACTGCACGATGTAACACTATGGTACTGTTTTGAAAAGCTGAAGTTATTTTGATTGAACAATATCAAAAACGTATGTATATGAATGAAATGAAATGACTCAAAACTGAAATTACAATCTCTTGTGTATGTAATAGATATGTTATAGAGATATTCTAACGTTTGAGACATGGCGTACAAAACTGTATTGGTGTTGGGTAGTAGTGGTAGGTGTGACCGTGATATTTTTGGGGTGAACATACCCAAAGGCTTCTAGCAAGCGACAGATTTTCTGCATGCGTTTGTGGCTTTCATACTTTTATCAGCTTATGGGCATGATTCACATATCTTATCGCATTCAATCGCAATGGAATTCTGAAAAGACGTTTTAAGCGATTTCTCACGTAATTATCCTATTTGTCTGTCGGTCGTTATCAAATTGGTTCAGTTGAGTTTTAAGCGCTACTTTACTTTATTGTATTAAAATTTTCAGTTCGATTGTCAGGAAGACTAGTAATGTCTTCATAATAATCGTCAATAACGTCATTTCTCTATTCCATTGATTACACTATCATTGTTAGACAAATAGTCTTGTAAGACTAAATCCCTTCCATTCAATTGATTTATATTATCGCGTGGAATGATTGTAACCAAGTGAAGTGATCTGGCAGGGTCGGTGAAGCAGGAGTGCCTGAAGCGCTCGGCGGAGGGCCGCGACGGCCGCGACGGCCGCGAGCCGCGCGACGCCAAGCGGCGGCGCGACGAGCCGCCCGACGACGTCAGCGAGCGCACCGTGGCCGACATCGTCGCCACCATCTCCGACCCCACCTACATGTGCGGGCCCGATGTCAGTCCCCTACCACACTACTTACAACTACCTGTATTATATTATCAAATCGTAGCTCTTGACATCACACTGCTATCATGAGCTACTCAGTCACAGCGGGCTTGCAAGGAGGGTCCAGTTAAAAATACGACGGTCAAAACCCCAAAAAGACATTTACCAGGGCATTCTCTAGAGCATCCTTTTAAAATATTACTGTGACGAAAGTTTTGTATATTCCATCTGAAAGTGCTTAAAATAAAGCTGATTAGATTTTACCCTACATATTGATGTCGCCAGGCTCTCTTCCAAATGCAAGCGCCGAGAGACGAGGCCGCCAAGCTGGAGGAGCAGCGCAAGCTGATAGAGTTCCACGTGATCGGCAACTCGCTCACCGGGCCCGTCAACAAGCAGACCATGCTCTGGTTGATAGGTACGTAACGTTGGAAACCTTGCCAACAATGTCGAAGTACTTGAAATACTTCCTACACACTAACACGACAAAAAGTACAGAGTGCAGTGGGCAAAGTTATTATAAATGATAATCTCTTTATTTCTCTACACTACAGGTAAATAGCATTATTTATATCCACGCCTGCACAAATGTCGCTGTTATAATACTCAAGTTATTGCTGACGGTCTTGGTTTTAGTTTTTGCATAAAACAAAGCAATGATAATTTTCGTTGACCGAAATAACCCCCCTTTTCTATCAGGTCTTCACAACGTATTCTCGCATCAGTTACCCGAAATGACCAAGGAATATATCTCACAGTTGGTGTTTGATCCGTAAGTGATTCTGTAATTAATCTTTTTACAAGTTTCTATGATGGAGAAGGAGATAGTGGTACAACTTAAAATTTTCCGTAATGCTCTGTAAAATACTTGAAATTTGCCAACCTGCACATGCCCACTGTGGAAGACTACAGCTTTAACCCATTTCATTATAAGAAGAGAGTCCCATACCCAACAGAAGCGACCATGTCCTCATAAGATACCATAAAACTTACAAAGTATAAATCCTTGAAAGGTTGGTGTGAAAGGGTGATATTATTATTGTCATCACTCCTGAATGTCAATTGATTTTTAATAGTTTTGTTCCCTCTTCTAGAAAACACAAAACGTTAGCGTTGATCAAGGAAGGAAGACCGATTGGCGGTATTTGTTTCAGAACGTTCAATTCTCAGGTCAGTGAACACACGAAATTATTTATTTGCAATTATTAATTTTAAAATCTCGGGTCGGTACTTTACAATTATGAATCGTTTTTACAAGGGTAATTGGACATGAAATCATGTTAACAAACTAAGAATAAAATGTGTAATAATAATAATTATTTATTACAATTATAATTTGTTTAAAATATTGACACAAAAATCATTTGTCAAAGCAAAAACTAGTACCTACAAAGTTATTAATTGCAAATATGTTATTGCCATTATGAATACCGGCTGTCTAAGTGAATATTGGCTGTCTGTCTGAATATTGGCTGTCATTAAAGTTTTAACTTGCATTAAATTAATAAAAAAAAATTAACATGCTTATATTCATGAAAAATAATATTTTTTTACAAATTTGCAGGGCTTCAGCGAGATAGTGTTCTGTGCTGTGACGTCGAACGAGCAGGTGAAGGGCTACGGAACGC